>JAUKNX010000240.1:0-204397 GCA_030762935.1 Hymenopus coronatus | reverse complement strand
TCCGAAAACCACCACATATGGATCCGCTTTTTAAAAATGTTACTACCGCTTTAACTTCTTGTATCTACAATGAAACGTGCGTAAATATAATAGTTTTAATCCGGATTAACAAGAAGTAATTGGATAACAAAATAGGTTTTTGTAAGAATAGGTTGTTGGCCAAATAGCGGAGAGAGTCGCTTGAATACAAAAAGTTATACAGGATATTTCAAAACGACACCAAATGAAGATGTGGACCTTGTTGGTCATACCGTACGTGATACGTGAATATAATTTTCAGCTCTAAATTCGGCACATACAAAAACTGCCATAAAATCACCATGAATTAGGCAGTCGTACATAGCCAAATGGCACGCAAAGAGAGATGCCGGTTGGTAGCGAAGGTCCCAGGCGAGTGATATAAGCGTGGTTTGATAGACATGCCGGCGCGTCACAGGTCACCTTAGTAATGGAAAACATAGCATGTGGGTTTTGTTATATGTTTCGTATAATACCTTCTGAAGTTTCTTACGTGGCAAATGACAACCGTTGTTCCTTCACTGCCTAATCCCAAATTTGTGCGATTTTTAGACAGACATAAAACTTTAAATAGAAGAGTTTAAAGGTTGCGACATCAAGTTTCGGACAAGCCAAAGTGTAAGCTAATCGACTGCTATTGTCGTTTGGTGTCGTTTTCAAACAGCCTGTATATATTTGCTTCTTGTTCTCTAACGAGGGCCACTGTCACAGCGATGTAGACTGAGCTGGGACTTTTAGTAGTGAAAGTAAATCGAAAATAAAAATACTGGTATCTCCCCAGAGTCCCCATCGACGGGAAACATTTTAATATAGTATTCAGTTGAAAGCGCTCACTTTAGGCTTGTCTTCCACCCAGCGATCAAAATGCCTGGTAGCTTGCCAGGCGCTGATAATGAACCTTACCCGGACCAAAACTACAAATATCTGCACGCAAGACAGCACTAAACGTAACCTACAAGCAAGACTCCGTAAAGGCAAAAATCAGCTGGAAAGATTTTAACCTTCTCTAGCACGTGTATACAATGTATACATTAGGCAGGATAGGTATTGTATTCCACAAAAAATCGATACTGAAATTTCACCGAAAATATGTGTTTTGGGGCCCCCTGAATACAAGCAAAGCACTTTTAGAAAACGTTCAGTGGGTTTGTGTGTGTGTGTGTGTGTGTGTGTGTGTGTGTGTGTGTGCGTGTCTGCAGATAGCGAAAAAACCGTTAAATACAAAACTTGGTATTTAAGTTTAGGATCTGCAAAGGATAAGACGCGCATACTTTCATAAATCTCCCCCCTTCCTCAAAGTAACCTTTAAATGGAAAACTTTTCGAAAGCTTCGATATACTTAAAAACGACTGTAACGATTTTGATTAAAACACAGTATAGGTATTAAAGATATTTATATGACAAACAAAATGCATATCTTCAGTTTACTGGGAATAGCGTCTCTAGTCCTCTTCACTCTCAATTACTTTTGCGTAATTGATAAATCGTTACATGAATTGGAAATACCATAATGATTGTATCTTACCCAAACTGAGCTCTGCATGTTTTGCAATCCGATCTTTAATTCAGCTTATAAATAAGAGCATACTAAAACAGCTTATTATACATATTTTCATTCATTGATGACCTATGGAATAATATTTTTGGAAAATTCGGCAATTGCTAAAAAATTGTTCGTTATGCAAGATAGGGCAACAAGAATCATGGCAGGAGAAAGACGATGAACTCACTGCAAACCACTTTTCCAAATGTTACCATTAGCCTGTGAATATATTCTAGCCATATTATCTTTTGTAATAAATAACCCAGTAAAGCTAACAAAAAATGCAGATATTCATAACAAAGAGACCAGACATAGGAAGGACATGCAAAGACCAACAAATAATTTGCAGTCATTCTAAAACGGGTTTTACTACAAAGGAATAGCTTTGTTTAATTCAGTTCCCTCTTCTATAAAGGAATTGCATATGAACAAAAGCAAGTTTAAATCAGAATTAAAAAGATACCTTATTACTCACACCTTCTATATAGAGGAGGATTTCATTCAATAAAAAAAAACTGGTAATAATGTAACGTTATATGTTATAATGTAAATATAATAAACATGAATACTGTAAGAGTGCTTGCGTATGAACGAGTAGGTTCTTCGAAACACATGCCATTGAAAATTATGCAAAACTGACTGATACATCTGAAAATTATGTCAGAGTTACAATTGTAAATAAATGTATTAATAAGTATGAATAAATGTATTCCTTGCCTTTATCTACATCCTAGAATTTGGGAATTTGGGCATTGATAGACTCATAATAGGATCTACAGATTGCAATGGTATATATACATATGTGTGTGTGTATCAGATAGATAAAACTTAGTCTACTACATAAAATGTATATCTTATCCAAACACACAATTTACACTCTTTACATTTTTGTTGTGGAACTGACCGTTTCTGAAATATTACTTGTTATTGGTTTCAATTTTAAAATACTTACCTACACTTTTCTCAAACAGAGAATCGTCCGTGTTTCCTTTGTTTTATTCCTGGCTCTACAAAGAAGCTCTACAACAGCATAGCGTCAGCTTTTTTTTTTAAATATTTGTCTATCGCTTTAGCACAGTGTACTCCCTTAGTTCCCTTCTACTTGCTTATAAGGAACTAAGTAATACGACCATTCTGCTAATACTAATCTCGACTAGCATGGAGTAGAAGAAGTTTGTTCTTACAACAGATAGGGAAGTCATGTAAATGGAACATAGATTTTTTACTTTCTCTAGCACTTATTACAATGTACCTAGTAGGAAGAGAAAAAAATTCGACACAAAGATTTCACCGGAAATACATGATTTAGTAATCCTGAATGGACAAAAGCACTTTAAGTTGTGTGTGTATCTGTGGACAACGAAACAAAAATTCTGTCAAATACCAAACGTAGTATTTAAGTCAGTATCTTCCGGGGATGCGACACAAAGATTTTCAGGAAAATCCCCCACCCAAATTACCCTTTACATGAAACATTTTTCGAAAATTTTGATTTCCTCAAATGCTGTTCTAACGATTTTGATTAAAATACCACATGTTTGAGATATTTTAGGCCAAATGGAATTTATATCATGAAGTTTCTGGGAATAGCCTCTGAAGACCTCTTCATTCTGCATGACTTTTGTATAACTGGTAAACCGTAAGAGATAGACAAATTTTACTACACAAAAAATGTGAATCTCCTTAAGACACATAGTTTATGTCACACACATTTTTGTAGAGTAAACCGTTTCCGAATTATTACTTGTTATTTGTTTCAGTTTTACCCTAAATAGTTAAACTTTTCTCAAACGGGAAGTCATTTCCATGGCATCTCTCTTCTGGTTTACTCCTGACCATAGAAAGAGAATGAATTTCAATTCTTGCACATAGCGACCAGCTTTTAAAGGATTTTGGTCTTCTTACTTGCTTCCTTGTAAGTAGTGGTACTTACAAGGAAGCAAGTAAGAAGACTAATTCTGCTAACGTTTATCTCGATTAGCAATATGTAGATAAAGAATATTCCTTTGCAAAAATAGTTGGTGGAGCAGATAGAGAGAATCATGTGAATGGAGCACACTGGATTTTTTCGCCAGTAATGATTGCCTCCAAGAAAGGGAAAAAACAGAAATAAAGCAAAAAAGAAAAGAAAAAACAGCTGGAGGGAAAACTTGCGGATTTTTGTGAGTTATCTCTCTGAGTGTCTTTTTTACACCAACATATCTAAGAAATTATATATTATTAATAATTCACTCTAAGGTGTAAATAATTCTACGTGAAAAAATTGGGTTTATGGGAGAGAAATCCAAGACATGGGTATTTTTACTTTCGATGTACTTTCACTAATATAACTCCCAGCTTGATGTGTGGAAAATCAGTGTGACTATGATCCCTTAAAAGAGGAACTTTTGACGATTGTGGGAAACCATAGTAAAAAACAAATTAGTTTAGTTGGTATACTGCGGATGAATTTGCTCATGTGAGTAGGCATACATAAAACAATATGAATTTAGAATTTGTTATTATTTTAAGGATGTTAAAATTTAATTCTTGTTTTGTTTTAATTTTTAATTTTTATTTAATTTTTTATTAAAATGTTAGATAAAATTTTATAGGTTTGGAAAAAATGATTTAATTGAAGTTTAACTCTATAAAGTAGTTATATCGGAAAACGCTTTGAAAATTTTCTGCTAAACAGTTTCAAATTTTTAGAAATTAGGAATTTCAGTACGAGTACCCAATAAGGCTATTGTAATGTGTTTCATGAATTAAACGAACGCTGTGACTATGTAGTTAAATAAAAAGAATTCATGGAGAAGTAAAATTAGAGTTAATATAATTTGAAGAGCAATTAAAACGTTAATTTAAATGTGTTTTCACAAAAACTATGTGTAGTACAGGCATTGAATAGGTAGAGTCGGACTGAAAAATGTAATCCCATAGTCGGGATATGAACCACGAATTTCTCGGTCTCTAGCCGGTTGCCCTACCACTGAGCTACAATGGCACCTTGCCGCCAAGGCATTAAACTGTTCAGTCTGATTCTACCTATCCAGCCGCAGCCCTACACAGGGCTTGTGTGAAAAAACAATATAACACTAATTGACCTAATAGTTGGCTAAACTACAAAGCCCGGGACTTAAAGTACCTACTTACCACATTGTAAGTCGCCATTGGGGTTGTCATCTCAAAATAATTTGAGATCACCTTGTGGTTTACCGGGAAACGTGTGAGCTATTTGAGAAATTTAATGCCTTTTTCGGCATATTGCCATGGTAGCTCAGTCGTGGAACAACCGGCTAGAGATCGGGAGATCTGTGCTTCAAATCCCGGCTATGGCATTGAATTTTTCAGTCTAGGCCTTTTATTCAAGACAATAACAGCTTCCCATAGAATTAATGGGTTGCCAAAATGTCAAAGCATACGAAAGCAGTACAAATATAAACTGAAATTACATAGATAAATTTAGGGTTAACAATAAAAGTCAATATAACAAATGTACATATGAAAAACTATTAAATTATAAATGTGCACTATGTATTATACACAAGAGTGTGAATAACTGTGATTGCTAAAAATTGGAAGTGGTCCCTTAGTAGCAGTAAGCACTATTTCATAAATAAATGAAGTTTTACCTATCCAGCAATTAAAATAGCCAAACTTTATAAACCTTCCAGACAAGCTGAGGGTACTTACTGTAAAGGAGGAGTCTGTGCATAAAGCACTATCAAGCTGTAACTGTTTACATCGGAAGTAATATTTCACGTTGGAGTCTTTAGCTAAAAAGGCGAAGACCAACAAAATATTGCATTCCGCATAATGATGAATCGGGAAGTTTACAAGACTTGCGTTACGCAGTTTCTGGTCGCTTTAATGCTTATCTTGATATATTACCAAACGTTACTGTAGCTTTTTGAGGGATTTATTTATATCTTTCGCATGACAGTTACAACTCATAGCTGGAGCAATCATGCATGACCTGGGGTCACATCTGGCAATGATGAGGCAGTGGATTTGTATACGTAAATTTCCTTGTCTTCATAAACTTGACTCTTCCTTATTTTGTTCATAATCAGCTCCTTGTTCTCAATCTGCAGACTTTGTGATTTGATAGCTTATACTCCAAGGAAAGCCTCAAACGCTTTAAGGCTGCCCAAATACCCAGATTTAATATATTCTTGAAATTATAACACATATTCGAGCAAAAAAGTGTAAACAGGACACATAAAGCAATTTTGAATTTTCCATATCTTTTATCATCGTGAACTATTTATTTCATGACTGGTGAACCACTTAACATTGAGTATTAAAATGATCAGCCTTTTGTTATATTTTAAATAATTAAATAATAAACCCTACATTAAAACGTGACTTCAGTTTCTGTAATACATGTAAAACTATTACATAGTCATGAATTTATATTCAGCATTATAATGTCGTAAATCGTATCAATTAGAAATGAAAAGATGTGCATAGATACGGTGTAGTGATATATCTTCGAGGTTGTAAGCTATCCTGTAATATTCTATGCAGGATACGTTTTAGTTCAAATAAAAGCTAAGGGTACCTCTTAAAATTTTCAAAGTACTACATTTTATAAACCAAATGATAGATATTTTATACAATTTGCAGTGTAACCAATGATTTTTTACATTTCCTATAGTATAATTGTTTTATATTTTGAGAGGATGTATTAAAAAGTGGAGGTCTCTACATAAACGGTTGAAATTATGGAGGGGTCAGTTTTGTGAGTTGTAAGGTTGCAAAGGGCAGTAATCTGAAAGTTTGAATTAATTAATTAACCGTTTCCACGGGGTTCCTTGTAATTGGTTTTAATTTCAACTGCTTAAACTTTTCTCAAACGGGAAGTCATCTTTCGTTTCATCCTCTTCTGTTTTACTGCTAGCCGCACTAAGATAAGCGAATATTAATTGTTTCAGATAGCGACAATTTTTAAAAGATTTAACTATCGCTTTAGACTATAGTACTCCCTTATTTCCCTTCTACTTACAAAGAAGCAAGTAATAAGACTATTTCTGTTAATATTCATCTCGATCAGCATGGTATAGATAAATGAATAGCAATCTTTTGTAAGAATATGCTGGGTCTTTTTTATGAGAAAGACCCACATTCACTTAAATGAATATGTTCTAATTCAGATTTAATTCTACGGACCGAACTAAACGACACAACGGTGGCTGTCGCTACGTTTCTGTGCAGGCCTGAATTTAATAGGGATCATCTGTGTAGCCTCTTCATCATAAATTGATACACATTAGTAATCACGCCTCGTGTTTATCTGTGTAATGCTTTTCCTTGTAATTTACTGGTAGCATTGTTTAGTATATTTTTATCTCTGCTATGCGTCACGAGGACTGATATCATGTTATCACGGTACTGGACAGACATACTCGCTCTCTACGTGCTTGCAACTTACCGGCTGATAACACCATACCAGCATCAGTTCATGACGCTGCGCATCATGTTTATAGAGCTCACATCTATTTGCAAGCACAATACTCCGCGGTACCAGCCTCAGGATTCTTTGAATAGTGATTTGGCATCGTTTGTCAGTTAATTTTGATGAGACAATTTATGGAGGGAAAGGTTCTGATCAGCTGGTTCCGTCTGGTAGGTATCTTCTATGAAATTATGTCTTCGCTCAGGAGATGTGGAAAGGAGATAAAATAAGCTTCTAATTTACACATTCAAACCCCCTTTAAGAAACCCCACACTAAAAGAAAACCATTGTTTTCTCTCGCTCCCTTCACACAAGATTTTAATTTCAGGCCCTACGATCAAATAAAATGAAAAATAAAGTAAAATATAAACTCGTATTATTAAAACCTAACTCCAGTGAAGATATTCCAAATATTTATCAATTATTTATAACATTTAAAACATTTTTTTAGAACCATTGCTTTACAGATAAATTTAGTTAATAATACTAAATACTAATAACTAAAACATTCTTCAAACATTCCCAAAACTAAGAAATTTAAATTTCTAAATCTCTAATATAATTCTTAAATAAAAATATAAACATACTATCGTCGCTCTAAATACAATTCCAACTCAGAGTTTTATTATACTACTGATTGATTTAAAAGTTTATTTATTTTAGGTAATTATAAAATTATACTTATTTATCTAAATTTACACACACTAAAGCATTAACAATAGTAACTTATTGTTATTTAACTAATATTAACTGTTACTTGGTCGTCTCCTTAGCGCGGTGGTAGCGTTGCTACTTACCAAGCGGGAGACCTGGGTTCGATCCCCAGTACCGGCGTGGGGATTTTTCCCCCGCTGGGAGACCTGGCCCGGGGTGCACTCAGCCTCGTAAGGTCCCTGATGGGGGCCAATTGAGTAGCTACAGGTCATGAGAACCGCATTAACCGGCCGGGGGGATTCGAGGCGCTGACCACGTCTCACCCTCCAATACTTTGGAATTTCCAAGAAGCTCTCAGAGTTATGGATTCAAAACTGTTGTGCAGTAGTTAAAAATATTAAATAGTTCAGCTGAAATTATTCCCACCATACACACTGAAGAAGTTGAGTTCAATATCATATACTCAATTAAATTAATAAATATAAACCTTTACTCTCGTAAACGAATTATAATTAAGAAATACATGCACAACCATTTCTTTATGTTTGTTTACTAAACTCAAATTGAATATCTGAAAAATATGGATAAACCACAGAACCGTGTCTTACCTTACCAAAAAAGTGTAAAGATGAATAAAAATGAGTCGATTTGGATGAACAACGGTTTGATATGGCTCGCAAAATTTGTGAGGACTCTGTTATTTTATGTTCTGAATAAGTATATAGCAAAAGCTTCAAGGTGGTCAGAAGAAAATGGCTGAGATTTGGATATTCCTATATACCAACGTTGCCTTAATTTTTATTTATTCTACTATTTAGCTATAGTAAGCAGAGGAAGTATTGCATTTTAACCGAACTGTACACCTGTTATACCTGAATTATAAATGCAATGCATGTTTTCAGGCCCCTTCAATTACAAAAGAAAAAGAAACAAAAACAAAACAAAAAAGAAAATAAAAGAAACATTCCTATATGTCCCTGTTTATCTGTGGACAACATTAACTCATACACGATAATTCGTACCCCACAAAAACTGCTATTTACACGAAAAATGTTCGTAGTTTCCTATTTTCTCAAAATAAGTAGGAACTATAATTATTTTGAATTAAAATACTATTCAATATATTTGTATCAAAAATAAAATATACCCACACATTGAATTTTCTGGGAATGACCTCCTTAAGTTCACTTAATTCGGATGCATTTTCAAAATTTAAAATAATGGTAAATCATAAAAGATGGGCAAAAACATATTGCACATATTATTATTATTATTATTATTATTATTATTATTATTATTATCCATCTATATGCATGTGTTTTATGAGAACAATGAACAATTAGTGAGGTGATAAGTGAAAAAGAAATGGATCCATGAAAAAAGAAAACAAAAGTATGCAAACAGTGTAAAGAATATGACCGAAACATAAGTATAAGCGCTAAGTATAATAGATAAAGCATTAGCCAATAATAACACAAAATATTTGCTATAGTATAAAAATAATAATATTGGAGGATAGGTGATAATGCAAATTGTTGATTTCAAACTTTTTCTCATTAACTTATTAATATTAAATAAAAGTAAGTGGATTAGGAAACAAAATATGAAATTTAGTTCCTATTGAATATAGAAATAAATAAGCATGGTAAATTGTTGTAAAACGTAGTTTGTGCTGGTTGCCGGCTTAGTTTAATGTCGGATAGAATAAGGCTCTTATATTTAGCATGTTACGCTATTTGATTACTGGATACCGGTAGATATGTTAGTACTTTATAGAATAAGGTTATATTTGGAAAAACTGTTGAAATGTAATAATTAATCAAAAGTAAATAAATAAACTAAAAATACATAAGTGGAATAAAACTATATATATAGGTTAATAATGGCATTAAATTATAGATAAATAACAAACAGAATTATAGTCATGTAAATATAATAACAATTTCAATTAATTAAACTCTTTATAAAGGTATTAATTAGAAGAAGTGTGTAAAGTATAAAACCTTAATTGCAAATATTTAAAGTGGCAAGAAATTGTTATATTTAAAATGTTTAGTGTAGTTGTGGCTTTAATTAGCTGTAAATGTGGTTTTTAAAGCTGAATACATTATAAACGTTTTGAGTACATACCCGAGTTTAAGAAATTAGGTATTGGGTTATGGTATTACAGATTTTTATTTATTTGCCCCTGTGTATTTTCCATGTTTAAGGTACTTCGATGAGTTGTAAAATTGATTTCTAGCATGGAAATAAAGTATTTCCGGATCGATGTCTGTGTAACATATTTTGTTTTCTACGTGTGAGGTTTGTGTTTGGCCATACTTGATTGTTACATCCTGTATAAAATAGCACGAGTCCTGGCCGTGATGGTAGAGCTGAATCTCTAACAAAGTCATCTTAAAACCTTGAGACTAACTGCACGTGTAGAAGAATGCTTCTGGGTGGCGGTCTGTCGGTCGGTCACTTCAAGGTTACAACATGTGCGTTTCCTTCACCCTAGGCTCTTTCTGCGGCCTTAACAATTCACGCATTCCTGCTAGAATCTTAATGGGAATGCAAACTAGCGCAAAAGAAGGGAAGATAAAGTATTTATTCCACACACCTACACTGGTATTTAAATTTAGTTTCCTAGTCTCAATAAACAGGTCCCGTTCTCACATCTCATCCACGGGTGGTGCCATTATTTTAATTTAAAAAATGTATTCTTACATACAGAGTGACGCATATTTAACATTAACTCAGTTCAGATAAATTAATCAAGTGTACAAATAACACTTCCACAATACCACATAAGCTACATGTTCAAACAAAGACAAAATTGAGATCACAGACCTAGTTTGAAGAGAATGTAGTTGCTGTCAGAATATTACATGGTTACAGCAAGGAAGAATTGGAATCGCATGCTAGATTAACAATAGTTATTAAATACCAGAATAGTCCACATTTTGTAAATAAATCGAGCAAGAGTTGCTCAATACCAGACGGTCCCCATGGCCGCGCTCGCCAAAGCGTCTCACTTTGGTGTTTCGCAGCGCAGGGGATCGTGGGTTCGAGTCCCGCCTTGGGCATGGGTGTTATAAGTTTGTGTATGTATGTGTAAAAAGTAAAACAGAAAATCAGTAATTAAAGTAAACAAATTAGGTAAATAAAAAGTAGGGTATACAGCGCCGGAGTCCCGATCAGACTCCGGAACTGTATTAAGAAAATAATAATAATAACAATAATAAAAATAATAATAATAATAATAGTAATAATACGGTGAATCACTTTACTCCGGAATGCTGATAACGGACACAGGCACCACCAGATAGTGCGTCCCAAAGGGAGTTCAAAATCCTAAGGCTGTCATCCTGCTGTGGATCCAAGGAGTAGAGGACGAACATGTTTCTAAGCGATGCAGCAGGGTATCTGGTCGCCCACAGAGATCACAGTCCGGCATAGACTTTTTTTTTTTTCAATAAAAATACAGTACCGTAGACGTGTCCGGACTCCGGCGCTGTATTCCTTATTTCCACTTTCCCTACATTTCCTTTGTTGACCTATTTGATTTACCTTTTTGTTTTTTGATTCCAATATACACATACATACACGCATTATCAAACACGCAAACAGCCATGCCCAAGGCGAGACTCGTACCCACGATCCCCTGCGCCACGAAAACTTCATACCAATATGGAAGAGCCGTTCATTGGTGGGGATGATGTTGATCACCACTTGATACCATATGCTGCGTTGTCCATTGGAGCTTTCATTCACATTCCCGAAGTTCAAGGTGCACTAAAGGATTGCAAACATGTGACCAGAAAGCAGCGTTAGATGGGATTTTTTTAAAAGTTAAGATACTCTTAGCTCCAGGAAATCTTAAGCATTTTACATTTTTCGTTTTTTATCTTATATAATATGCATTTAATCCTGTTTAATTTGGTATATAACGTATTAACAATATCTCTTTAGAAACGTTCTAAAATTATTTTTCAACTAGGAATCAATCCAGGGAAGAATACTGTAGCAGCATTGTCAGGTATTGTTGGGGAGAGACTTTGGTATGCTAATAAGAAAATACAGAATTGGGAGAGGGCTGACAGGCAAAAAAGAAGAAATTTAGCAGATAAGTTGGAGGAATATTCAGACAATCCATCTTAAGGGGCAGGAATACTTTGAAAGATAACATTTTCTCTACGAGTAATTTTCCTTAAGTTTTTTTTTTTTTTTTGTTATTAAATTCACATTTTCTCAGAAGCTATTTGTGATAGAGGCTTGAAACTTTCACCAGCTACTTGTTCCATCACACCAATTATTTTAACACGTGTTTTTGTAATTTTAAAATTTTAATGTGAGTTATGGTGGAAAATGCTAACCTTTTTAGAATAAAAATTTACTTATGAGAAAAAAAAATTATATTTAAATAAATATGTTACAAAATGCGAATTCTGTGTTAAAATATTAGTAAGAACTCATGCTATAGCCTTTAAAAATCATTCCTATAATTATAAGAATTTCTTAAAAAAGGTACATCACAGTTGGTCAACTTAACATCGATAAAACAGGAATCGCCGGCTCCCCTTAAAATAGAAAGCATATAAATTGTAAAACATATGACATATAAAATGTAACGCATATTACTTTAGAAATATCCATATTTTTTACATTCACGTGTCTTTCGCTCCCATATCGTCTATTTTATATATCTTCTACATTTCTTAGGAAAACCTATTTTTCTAAACCCTACACGTTAAATAAAATAAATCTCTGCAGACATAGCTTAAAATACGTTTTAAACACAAGCGAAATAGGCAAAACTGATTCGATAATCGAAGTTTAAGAGCAATCCGCTAAATGCTGGTCTTGAAATTCCATTCTCTTTCTATGATCGTGAGAAACATCTGAACAGCGGCAGACTTAAAAAAATTACAATGTGCTGATCAATTCAAATTCGTATCTATTAAGGTATAACAAAGTCTTCGTGTTACAACTTTGGAAAATACCCAAATTAAATTTCATGTTTGGTATTTATCCAACCTTTGGTTTGGAAGTGCGCTGTTCACCGACACGCTGAAACACATGGCATTTTTATAGGTACATATATTTTTTGCTCGGAAGGTCAAAACTAGGCTGGATTGCGTCCTCAAGTTTTACGTAACGCTAATTAGGTTACATTTTTATTTCCTCTGCTACCTACCCATAGTAGGTAAGCGGAAGTATTGTGTTCTACCCAAAAATTCGACACCGAAATTTCGACAGAATTACATACTTAGGGTCCCTGAATCAAATATAAGCATTATTATTATTATTATTATTATTATTATTATTATTATTATTATTATTATTATTATTATTATTATTATTATTATTATTATCATAGTTATTATTACTGTTGTTTTTGTTATTATTGTTGTTGTTGTTATTAAATTATTATTCATCTGTGCGTATGTGTGCGTGTCTGCGAAAACCATAATTCAAAAACCGAAATTCAAAAAATTAGGGCCAAACTTTTTCTTAAAATTTAGAATCCTCTAGAGATGGAACAGCAGTAGGTATTTTTAGAAAAGCCACACACCCCAAAGCTTACCTTAATATGGACGATTTTTTGACATTCTCAATTTTCTCCAATATACTGTGACAATGCCGTCGTGTGTGTGACCTCTCATGTTTGCTCTGGTATGCGGCGGGAGCCGGAACATGAAATAACAATGGTAAACAACAGCGCAAAGCAACAGGATCCTTCGAAACGTGAGACTTCTCGCGACATCATGATTGTTCCCGATATTCGAGATGTTTCTATCAGCTTCGACTTCTACTATCTTCGACAAGTTTCCAGAAGGCTTGAGACGTCATTTTCTCGCTATAACAGGAGGAAGAAGTGCATTGCAGTTGTGAATTGTACTGAGTCTCGAGTCATTGATGGCGTGCAACCATAAAATGTCAACTGTCAAACGTCGAGTGAATCATTTGCAGTAGTGAAAATAAGACTATTCGTAACTACTTTCTGAGTAGACTGAGTAGAAAGACATTTGTTACAATACGTATGCACCTCAAACAACGTTGATTAAAATCTCACGTAAATAGGATAGTTATATCAAAAATAAAAGTATTATTTTGCAGATTTGTGGAACAACCTGTAAAGCCCTTTTTAATTGCCAATAATTTTACATAATTTTGAATGGACCCCTAAACCAAGCAGATCGATGACATGCAACACAAAAGGGTGCACGTATCTATTTTATAGTATCAGCTATTTCCGAGACATTCTTCAGTTTTTGAAGTTCATACGCTCTTCAGTTACCTATTTCTCGTCTCATAGGGAGTTTATGGAGAGGAAGAAGGTGTCAGAAGGAATGTAATATACATACATACGTCCATGAGGAGGAAGCAGCCCAGGAAGAAGTAGGCGAGTGAGTAGACGGGGTGGATAGGAGAGGTGATATGGATTGGAGGTCAACTGAAGGAGGAAGAAGAATGAAGAATTAAGTGCAATTTATATGTGAAGTGACTTGTGATATTTGGGGAAATAATTGGTGAAACAGACTTGAAAAAATGCTCTAACTAGCAGAATATGACGTAAAAATAATGACAGTATTAAGTTGATATATAAGTTTAGTGCTACAGTTTATTTGGAAAGATCATAGAAATACTGAAGGCAACAGAGCTGTGGACATTTTGAAAATATGATCTGTTCTTGGATTTTTACTTCCAAGTTGGAAAGAATTTATTTTGAATTAAGTGTTAATGAAAGTAGTATTGCTGAGAAAATAGAAAAGTAAATAATACCTTTGAGTTTGATAGTTGATGAATAAAATATAGGGCTGTAGTAATGAAAAACATTTTGTTTCAAACCAAAATAGTATTGAAAAAATAGTATAGTGAATTTATAGCTAATTATGTTTAAAAAAAATAGGATGTGTTCCACTCGCATGACTTCCTCCACCTAATCTGTAACAAACTATTCTTACAAAATCAAGTCTCTTTTCTAGTTCATGTTAACCAAGAAACACATTTGTAGAAATGGTCTTACTACTTAGTTCCTTATAAGTAGAAGAGAAATGAGGGCATACACTGGGATAAAGCCATAGTAAAATACATTAAAAACTTGTGCCTTTATGATAGGTATAATTGAAATTAGGTTCTCTTTGCATGGCCAGGAGTTAAAAAGAGATGTAACGAATGCAGACTTAGTATTTTGAACTTGAAACCTATAAAAAGGAGTAACTCGGAAATTCTGAAAAAAATATATGTAACAAATTGCGTGTTTTAACGAGAGCTACATTTTTGTGTAGTAAGTTTTGTTCGATCTCTTACGATTTATTAGTTATGCAAAAGTCATTCAGAATGAAGATGTGTGTAAAGGCTTGTCCCAGGAAATTCAAGATATATATGTTATGTTTCGTAATGCTATTCCTGTGTTCCGGAGTTCAGACAAATCTAAGTGTAACCTTCAGCTAAATCTACCACTCTGTTTTATCTACCTTAGCAAAGGAAGAAAGAGGATATATTATAAACATTTTGTATAGAGGGAGATGTGATTTTTTATTGGAATGTAAACCTGTATAATAATAATAATAATAATAATAATATCAATAATAATAACAATAGTAATAAACAAAATAACAATCCAACGCCACCAGTATTAATATTTAACTGCTGGAAAGCCAACATACTTCTATCCTAGCCTTAAGTATTATCGTATCATCTTAACTGATAAAGCAATATCCATTTAACTAACACTAACAAAGTAAAATCAAGGTCTACTTATTCAACTAATATTACTAATTACCTATTTCTGTGTTTCATTATTTCCTCTACTGAATACTAGGTACAATGTACAATAAAAACATTTTATTCCACCCACTAATTTGATCCCACGTTTCACTGGTATAATTTTTTGAGACCCCTGAATTCAAAAATGAATATTCAGAAAAACGATTTTGCAAAAAATGCCTATACACATTTTTTATTAAATACCATATGCTTAAGACATTGTCATGACAAACGAAATATATATATTTTGAATTTTCTGGGAATAGCCTCTGAAGAACTCTGCATTCTGGGTGAATTTTGTATAACTGGAAAATCGTAAGCGATACATAAAAAGTTACTACACAAAAAATTCGACGTGTTCCATTCATATGACTTTCTCTAGCTGTTGCAAACAAACTAGGTCGCTATGTGAAACAATTTAAATTCAGTTGTCTTTATACGGCCAGATTTAAAACAAAAGAAATAAGGAAAGAAACATGATTTCCCATTACAGAAAAGTTTTAAGTAGTTAACAAATTTGGAAAATAACGAGGAATATCTCCGTAAGGTTGTGGCTCTATTAAAAATAAATGAAAATAAGAATTCAAGAAATGTACGCTTTTAGCGATATCCATATTTCTGGTGCAGTAAGTTTTGGTTCAATCTTACGGACTACATAAGATCAACTAAACAAAAGTGACTGCATTGTTCTACATACATATATATTATGTCATACTTAGGTCACTGTTGTGCTATGGTTTTATATATGTTGTATATATTATGGGTATATATGTCTTTTAAGTGTAATTTTCTATTATAAGAGGGTGCATTTATGTCGGTGTACTCTGTGCTGTAAATTTAAATTGCTATATTTGAATATCTTTGTATTTTTTATTTTCGGGTTCACTCTTAATTCTTTATTGTTGTTTAATAATGCTTTGGACTGTGTATTTCCTTTGTCTTTTTATTTTCGTGTTTACTCTTTTAATTATTTGTTGTTGTTGTTTTAACATTGCCTGTAATGTGTATTACAAAAGCACGTACGGTCTGTGGACCCGTGCGATTGTTGGAATTCTATGTATGATATTGCTATGTCAATAAATACACTTATTCATTCATTCATATAAAAATCATGCAGAGTGAAGAGGTTTACAGAGGCTATTTTAGTCCACGCCGTGGCCGAGTGGTTACACCACTTGCCTCTCACCTAGACGGCCGGGGTTCGATCACAAGCGACCGCATGTGAGATTTGTGCTGGACAAAGCGGTGCTGGGGCGTGTTTTCTCCGGGTACTCCGGTTTCCTAGCCGTCGCATTCCACCGGTGCTCCATCATCATTCATGTATCACCAATGTCACCGCCTGCGGTGCCATAAGTAGTTAAAGCGGGCGTTTAACACTACAAAAAAAAAAAGAGACTATTCCCAGAACATTAAGCTACACATTTTCTTTGTCATGAAAATGTATTAAAGCATAAGAAGTCGTTAGATAATAAGAGTAATTACAACTATTTTTCAGAAAATCACCAAACACACATACACACGGATTTTTTTTAAAAAAGATGTTTTTTAGATTATTTTTTTTGGTAGTGTTTATCGCCCGCTTTAACTACTTATGGCATCGCAGGCGGTTACACTGATGATACATGAATGATGATGGAGCACCGGTGGAATGCGATGGCGGGGGAAACTGGAGTACCAGGAGAAAACCCGCCCCAGCGCCGCTTTGTCCACCACAAATCTCACATGCGGTCGCTTGGGATCGAATCACGGCCGTCTAGGTGAAAGGCGAGTGGTCTAACCACTGAACCAGGGTGCAGGCTTTTAGATTCAAAAACTATGCTCAATGTATATATTCCGGTTAAGGTCCTCTAAGATAATATTTACTGGATTTCAATAGTAGTTTAAAAATCTGGCGTGTTTCAATCACATGACTTTCTCTACCTGAAGTGCAAGGAACTATTCGTACAAAAGATTTTTCTTTTATCTAAATCATGCCAATCAAGATTAATATTAGCAGAAATTGTATTATTACAGAACCCGGAATATTAAAGCACAATAAAACGGTGAAATAAGGAAGTAAATAAGCATAATAATAGAGAAAATAAAATAATAAAAATTGAATGCACGGAATTATTATAAATAGTTTCATTAAACTCTTACCCTAATAATGGTTATTGCAGTTCATCCTGAAATTTTCTTGTGTAAAACTCAAGCGCCTATCAGTGAAGAATTATTTGTTCAGTGAAATGTTCTTTCGACGTCGCATGATGTTACAAGTGCATCACAGCTCTTCATAGGTGAATTCCTCTTCAGTATTTCTTTCGTCACCAGAAAGATTTTTAAAATGTTGACACAGTATTTTGTAACCGGAATTTTTCTCTAGTACCTAATTTAATTTGTCAAACGCAAGCTTTGCAGCTCCGTCGTTTCTTACGATAATATTGCTAAAATTTCGTCTATCAGAGAAAGTGAATGCTCCAAATATTGCAAGCAATACTTTAAGACATGAGGTATTCTGGAGAAACGATTATGAATGTACTTATAAATTAACACTATGCTCTCCGATTAATAGAATTTTTTTGGTTGTTTCTTCTTTGACGTAGTTTCCATCATTAGACACCTATTTCTCCTTCGATCCATTAACAGGAAACCAACAAGCGTCATCATAGTAAACTATAGCTAAGTTGCGCCATGAGCATGTACACGATGATTGAACATGCTCGTTTAATTGTTTAATACGCCACTGTACCTACTCGAAAATTCGCGTAATTCACACAGATTTTCCGCAGCACCTGAGCAATGTATGACGTAACACATAGTGTAAGCGCTCGCCACCGGTAACGTGAGTTGGGACGGCTTATACGAGGGTCGGCTGATAAGTCCCGGGTCTCTAAATGAAAACAGCATTATTTTTTTTTCTTTGTTTTGCTTTATATATCAACATAATCTTCAGAAAGCCTAATGCACTTGTCATATCGGTGTTCTAATTTAATTAAATCATCACTGTAGTGCGACATCAAGGTCCTCAAAATAGCTGTTTACCGCATCAATGACCTCATCGTTGCTGTCCAATCTTCGTCCTCCAAGAATCTTTTTGAGGTTTGGGAACAGGTGGTAGTCACTGGATACTAAAGCTGGCGAATAGGGCGGATGTTCAAGCAACTCGAACTTTAATTCGCACATTTTTCCCTATTGCAAAGACTGAACGATTGACCGGACCATTGTCGTGATGAAACAAGGATTTTTTTTTTTATGCCAAATCACGTTCTTAACAGAAACAGTTTTTCTTTTCAACTTTTGATAACGTGTCAACAAACGCGGCACCCATCTTGTACAGACCTTGTAAAAGGCCAAAACATTACTTAAAATATTACCTGCACATTCTTTTAATGTGTTTAGAGCCTCTGCCATCTCAAACAACTTTAATCTGTGGTCTTCCAGTACTAAACGATGATTTTTTTCAATGATCTCTGGAGTTGTCACTTCTACAGGACGTCCAGAGCGAGGCTAATCACTTGTGCTTGTTCGTCCCATTTTAAACTGTGCAAACCACCTTTTAATCATTGAATAAGAGGGGGTAGAGTCTTTCAATGTACTGTCCATTTCCTCCTTGATTTCTTTAGGCGTTAAGTCTTTCAAATGGAAGTATTTAATCACTGCTCGTTTTTCCAAATCCTCCATTTTCGTGAAAACTCTAAAGTTGTCTTGTTTAAAATGCTGTCATTCGAAAACTAAACAAGTTATTGAACTGTAACTATTGATACAAGCTAGTCTAGAGTAAAAATATACGATGCTAACTTCTAACTGGCCTAGTGGCGTCATATCTGTGTGAGGCCCGGGACTTATCAGCCGACCTTCGTATACTCCTGTGATATATGAAACTGGCTCTTGCTTTTGTACTCTGTAGGGTGCAGCATTTTTAATTTACATTCTCTGGAGTAACAACAGTTTCTACACCATGGCATTCCAAACAAAAAGTCAAGGTGTTCTTCGCAAGCATGTGCTTTTGTACTCCAATATTTTCGTGCTCAAATAGAATGATCTTATTAAATATTTTGGTCGCTATGAAAATTATACTACAAATCATTTTATAGCCATATGACCATCAAAACGAACTAAACCTTTCCATAGCGAAAGAATTATAAAAGTCTATCGAATGGTTGTGAGATCTTCTCTGCCCCCCGCAAGCCGCGTCGACACACAATTTTATCTCTTTATAATATTAGTGTAACAGATCTCACGTATATCTGCATCATGAGTATAAACATGCCACAGTAAATACATTCTAAATGTGCACAATCTTCCCCAATGGATTAGTAAGCTACGTGACATACACTGAGTGCTTCATTCTGCGGTATTTTGTATAATTTTATGAACCTGTTAAACGTTAAGATGTAGGCAAAAACGTGATACACAAAACTTTAAATTTGTATAAAATAGACAATATATAAATACATAATACATTTCCAACAATTTTCCAATTTCCTTTTGTTGTATTAAGTATTTTGTATCTATCGTCTATTGATGATCCAAATCTTTGAATACAGTCATCATTTGTGTAAGTGATATTGCTTCAGTAATTCTCGGAATGTAGCTCTAAGGATATTCAGACTTTTAAAACATCCGACTATTGATTCAATTTCCTCTACCTCCCTTGGAGCTAGAACTAAATATATAGTTAAACTATTTCGGCATGGTTTATCTCGCTTGACATGTAGTAGACAGAAAAAGTATATCTCGTAAGAATAGTTTGAAGAAGTTATGTAAGAATAAACGATAGTGGGTAAAGAAAGTCATGTGAATGCGACACATCACGTCTTTTAAGTGCCGTCTCTATTCGCTTGGTTTATCATGGACACAATATAGAATTTAAAGACCAGTATATAGCTACTCGCTTTTAAATGTCAGAGTAGTGTTTGCGTTTCCTCTATTCTCTTGAACTTATCTTTAATGAAATACATAATGACATTAACTGTACAAACGCTGAATGATTCACATGAAGTAAGCATAAGCTTTCGTAAGAACAGCTTAAAGGACCTAGCTACAAATAAAAGATAGTGGATAGAAAAAATCATGTGGTTGTAGCACACCAGATTTGGAAATTAGCTTTGGCATGATGCGAGTTTTAAAAACATGTCAATTCAGGCTAATTTACCACAGTCTCGTTCCTCTAAGCCAAATGTTTCCAAATGTTCGATATTAACAACCAGAAAATGATTTGTTGGTAAATGTAAATGGAGTTTTATTTACGGACGCTCTTATCTGCAGTGGTTATCAGCGTCCCATTCTACACTGGGAGTGAAAGACCGCTTAATTTTGCTCAGAGGCCTCTTTTATCAGGCTTGAGGTTCTTTTCGTGCCATAAATCTACGATGCATGGGATCAACGGCTTTACTTTCCTTCCAAAGCAAACCATGCTAAGGATTTTTACGCCTGAAAAAAAATCCAACGTCCTCCGCCGGATTTGAACCCGGAAACCATTACACCACGGAGTGCGACTGGATTGCGCGTGAAGAGTGAGATAGTGACAATAAACTTGCAGACAAGAGATATGCAGATCAGGTAGCTTTCAAGGGTAGTGTTTTATTGCAATAAAGTCTATACCTTCAGATTAATAACTGCGTTAATTAAATGATTAGTATTTTATTGGGTCTCTTGACAATATAATTCCTACGCAACATGAAGAAATTTACTTTAATGGTAGTTCATATTCAATGAGAAGACCAAAACTGAGCTTTCTCCCGCCGGGGTGATGAAAGAAACACCGCAGAGGGATAGGGAAAGTGTAGTAACAGGGGCACCAGTGCAACGACCTTCAGAACTGGATCCAGAGGGAGAACACAGCTTGTGCGGGTAGAGAAAGACGCAGGAAATAGTCGCTCAAGGGAAAGTCGGCCTGTGGAACACTGAAGGCTCAAAAATGAAACTAGCTAGTTTTGGTTTATTGACTTTGCAAAGAATGTATACACAATAGGCTTTACTGAAACATAGTTTAAAGCGGAGGAAAATGTGAATATTGGTGGTTATAATGGTGTGTTTACGGGCAGTGAAACCAGAGGCCAGAAATGCAGATATATACGGGATGTAGCCGGGTACTCTAAAGAGCACCAAGGTATAACTTTTCACCAGATAAACATTAAGGTATATGGAGCAATATGTGTACATTGTAAAATAAGTAAACTTGATGCATGCATTATTATTGTATACACACAACCAGCAGCATCTCCATATCCCAAACTCAACTTATTTATTGCTTTGGCCGACGCGTTCATAGAAATTCAGGAAATACACCCAAAGGCGGGTTAATTATAATGGGGGATTTTAATGCCAGATTTGGAGAAGGAAATATTACTATAGAACGTGGGGAGGCAGACTGTAGCAGAGAAAATGCGGCGACGTAAGGGATACACTACTAAGCACAGACGGAAAGAAAGTATTAGCTTATTGTTATGCATTTAGATTAGACGACAAATATGGTTTAGATACTGAGGGAAAATTAAACGTTATTAATCGTAATGGAGGTAGCGTTATATGTTCCCAGGAGATAATACTATTAAATTAGGAGTTTCAATTTGTAAATAGAGTCGAATTACACCATTCATCCTTCTTGCTCAATTCAAATAGGTACACGCTCATTCAATGTAAGGGAAAGTAATGATAATATCTATTGTTAATATCACTTATGCTACGATATCGATGGAGCTAAGATTCTGGCTACCCTCCATAGTGTAGTGGTTACCCCCCTCTTGTACCCAAGGTCGCGGTTTCAAACCCGGCCGTAAAAATCCTTAGCATGGCTTCCTTAGGAAGGGAAGTATAACTGTTGATTTCGTGTCGTAGATTTACGGTACCTCAAAGAACTTCAAGCCTGATAAAGAGACCTCTAAGCAAAATTAAGCGGTCTTTCTCGCCCAACATAGAATGGGACGCTGAAAACTACAAGTAGGTAGATAGTTAAAAGAGCGATGCGAAGCCTCTCTTGGCTTTTACTGGATCGAACAAGTAAAACTGAGCAGGAGAAAGAAGTGAGCAATACGCCATTAAAACAATAACAAATAACTTACAAATAACTGACAGAAACATGAGAGTTCATAGTAACAAAAAGTCTCGAATGCATCAGGCTGGTAAAACAGCAAATGTAAAGAAACGAAGAAAAAATCTGAAATTGCATTTAAGGTTTTTAAAAGAGAGAGTGCTGAGGTAAAGAGTATTTCATATAGCCAAATTAGAAAAGAATATAAGAAGCATTGTTATGTAAACAACTATTTTATGTTTCCAATGATTATGTTCTTATTTTTATTATTTGTCTACTTGCATTAATTTTAATTCTTTTGTTGTGGCATTTATACTTAACATTAACTGTTGTTAACAAAAAGTACACACTGTTTACAACTAAAGTCCTTATATACAATTGTAAAATAGGAATAACATTTTGGAAATTCAATAAGTAAATATAAGATTAATTGGAAAGTGTAAAGGCCGATGCTAAACTTATTGGCGGCGGATTTAAGAAAAGCTACAGAGCAGAGAGATCCGTTTAATGTGTGGAAGGTGGGTAAGAAAATTAAATTTGGAAGGCGGATAAACGTTCACATCAAACCAGAAATATGTTTAGCACATTTTAATGATATTTACGCTGAAGTACTCGGGGAAGAATGGGAGGGACCTCAACTGTCTTTCGTTGAGCTATGCTTAAATCCTACAGTACCAATTCTAGATAAGGAAATAGCAGATGGGAAAATTGTGGGGAATCGTAAAGTATGAGGATTAGAAGGACTTCCGTGAGAATTTATTAAATGTTCCTTGGAAATTCCTGAAATGGTGGTGGCTTTTAACAAGTTATTAAACGGAGGGAAGTATCCGGAAGCTTGGGCAACAGCAATTACAGACGATATTCAAGGGCAAGGGTTCCACTCAGCAACCAGAAAGCTACAGAGGAATGACACCGTTACGTTCTTGGGTAAAGTTTATTGTAATTATCTATGATCGGTTAATGCTTTGGGCCAAAGTCTTTGATATAATTTCTAAGTTTTAGGCAGGTTTCAGGAAAGGGCTCTCTACTGCAGACAATATTTTCGTATTAAAAGCATTAATTGATTCATATTTAAATAGAAAGAAGCGTAAACTTGATTGTACTTTTGTTGATTTTAAAATGGCATTTGACCAGCGTGTAACGGGATGCTATTCGGGTGAAACTTCACCACAAAGGATTCTCCAATAAAATGATGAGAGCTGTAATGCTGATTTACAACAGTGTGAATTTCGGCATTAAAGTAGGCCAAAATACAATATTCAATTGTGAATCGGCCATCAGAAGAGTTCGCCAAGGATGTATTTTATCGTCTCTGTTATTCTGTTTATTCATAGACGACGTATCAGACGTATTATTAGCAGAGGAAATGAATGCTCCGTAAATAGATGATATCTGTATTCCTGTACTTTTATATACAGATGACATGATCATGTCAGTGTCGATAGAATGCTTACAGAAATGTATTAGCATTTTTAGAAGGATATTTTAAACAATGGGGTACAGTTGTAAACATTAACAACACGAAAGCAATGCTTTTCAAAAATGGTTATGTGTATGGCACGGTGGAAGAATGGTATTTCAAAGAGCTAGAAATTCAAAATATCAATCATTTTTCCTTTTTAGGAGTAATGTTTAATATGAGAGGAAAATGGAACAAACATCGTCAGTCACTAATTATAAAATACGAGGCCAGTTAAACGAACTATTACGTTCTCTCACGCATATGCCTGATGAGTTAGTAGATGCATTAGAAAATACGTTTAACTCTATGATAAGGCCGAGTTTTTATACGGAAGTGAAATTTGGGAATGGGAAACAGCAGAGCACATAAACAAAACGCAGTTAACATTTTGGAAAAGAGTTCTTGGAGTTTCACACGCCGCATCTATCTCTGGGGTTCTGTGGGAGGTGGGATGTTTCACAGTGAACTGTAAAATAAGAACAGTGAAGTATTGCACTCTACTTTCCATATATAATATAGTTAGTATACCAGCGGGAAAATTTGTCTCCTCATTCCTGGGCTTCTGAACTCGAAAGAGGTCTGAGAAGAATAGGCATGTGGTCAGTAGGGCAAAAAGGTGAAACAAACATACGAAAAGGTGTCAAAAGAAGATTAACAGACATCAGTCGTCAGGAAATTGATTCGAGTTGTAAAATTAAAGCCTCTCTAGCGCTAGCAAGCGAAATAAAACTGAATTGGGGTAAATGGGCATATATGCTTGATGAAAAGAAAGGTCAGCAATAGCATGGTTTAGGCTCGGAGGTTGGAGGCCAAAGAAAATGACAGAGAATCTGCCCAATCTGTGGTTTGGTTGAAGACTCGGTACATATTTTGGCGGAATTTTCTCAGAGGGAGAACCAGCGAAGAAACAAACTAAATGAAAACTGTTTAAGTCTCACTAGATGGAGGTTGGCATGTTGTGATCTACTGACTGGCCAGAGGAGCTGGCAATACAAGGGCAGTTGCCGGTTAAAGTGCGCCAAGCCAGATCAAATTTGTTCAGTTAGTCAAAGTCCATGTGTCTTCGTGTTTTCTCTCTCTTTTTCTTCAAAGATTTTCTTTGTTTATTTCTGCCACCTTTAACTGTTATCTGAAATATGCATGCACGGTCAACGGCCTATGCAGTAAATGTTTGTATATTGAACATCAATAAGATCTATCTGGTTGCAGAATCTTATGTTATAATTGTCTGCTGCCTATCATCAAAAGGGAATTAAAATGTATATCACTCCTCTAATTCGCTTCTACTTATAAGGAAGCAAGTAATAAGACTATTTGTGCTATGTTTTTCTCGATTAGCATGAAGTAAATAGAAGCATAAGCTTTTTAACAATAATTTGTTGTAGAGATCTAGAGAAAGTCATGTGAATGGATCACATCAGATGTTTTGAGATATAGTGTATAGAGAAGGTACTGCATTCCACCCAAAAATTCGATACTGAAATTTCACCGGAAATACATGTTTTGGGTTCCCCTGAATCCAAAAAGAGCATTTCAAGAAAAAGGTCCGCATGTGTGTGTGTGTGTGTGTGTGTGTGTGTGTCTCTGGACAGCATAGCTCAAAAACGCGAAGACCGTTAAATACCAAACTTGGTATTTAAATTTGGTATCTTCCACGGATGCGACACGAGGATTTTCAAGAAAATGGAAAAAAAATCGAAAATTTTTATTTTCTCAAAAATGGCTCAAACGATTTTGATTAAAATCTCTTATATTATAAATATTTACATGACAAATAACATGCATATCTTGAATATTCTGGGAATAGCCTCTAAAGATCTCCTTAACCTGGATGCTTTTTATTGAGTTTTGCATAACTGATAAACCGTAAGAGATGGACAAAAACTTACTGCACAAAAAATGTAGATCACGATAAAATACGAATTTATGTCATATATATTTTTTTCGTAGAGTTGATCGTTTTGAGATATTCCTAGTTTTGGTTTCAGCTTTGAAAAACTTACACTTTCTCATACAGGAATTTGTCAACTCCGTCCATACAAACAAAGGAACTTCAGTCACATAGCAACCAGCTTTTGACTTTCACTTTAAGCTATGGTACTCCCTAATTTCACTTCTACTTACAAGGAAGCAAGTAATAGGACTATTTCTGATAATTTTTCTCAATTAGCATGAAGTAAATAGAAGCAGAAGCTTTTTAACATATTGCAGAAGTGTAGAGACAGTCATGTGAATGGAACACATCAGATTTTTATTATAACAATGAATTTAGACATTAGAATTTTTTATTTAAATAGCCGTGCAAGCTACAGGTTTGATGCAAGCCAAATAAAACTTATAATAACTGTTATAAATTCAACAAGATATCTTACAGATACGTCACCTCAAAGTGATTTTCTGGGCTAAATCTAATATTTATTTACTTTCTCCTGCCCGTATGTATAATTTACATAAGGGATAGAGAATTTATTGTATTCCATCCAAAAAATCGACGTGAGATTTCACCGAAAATATATGTTTTGAGATCCCCTGAGTCCGAAAAAAACATTTTTAGAAAAGTTCTGTTTGTGTATCTGTGGACCGTTAAAAACAAACTTGATATACATGTTTAGTATCTACCAAGGATGCGACACGAAATTGTTTAAAAAAAAACCTCCCACTGCAAATTACCCTTAACATGAAAATTTGTTTGAAAATTTTGCTTTTCTCAAAAAAGTATCTAAAGATTTTGATTAAAATACCTTATATTAAAGATGTTTGCATCACAAATAAAATGTATATTTTGAATTTTATGGGAAATACATCTGAAGAACTCTTTATTCTGGATGAATTTTGCAGAATTTTGCATAACGATTAAACCGTGGAGATAGACAAAAACTAAATACACAAGAAATGTAGATCTCGTTAAGAGACATAATTTATGCCATATACGTTTTTCTTGTAAAATTGACCGTTTTTGAGATATTTCTTGTTATTGGATTCAGTTTTAAACGACCTAACTTTTCTTAAAAGATGCCATTCAAAGCGAACCGAGCCCTATTGTTACACACAGCGACCAGCTTTTAAAAGGTCTGACTATCACTTTAGCATAATGTGTTCCAATATTTCCCTTTTTCTTACAATGAAGCAAGTAATAAGGCCAATTCTGTTAATGTTTATTTCAATTAGCATGATGTAGATAAAAGAATAATCTGCTTTAAGAATAGTTTGCATTTGGAATAGCTAGAGAAAGTTGTGTGAATGTAACACATCAATTTTTTTTCAACTGGTATCTCGCGCTGCAGACGAGCTTAACTTGATGCCTATAGAGCCGTGCTCCAAAGGCAACAAAAGACGATTCTACGCCCGCACGTGTACCTTTCAAGGGGGGATCGAAGCGCTGAGCACGTCTCAACCCCCAGTACTGCACCCCATACATGACGTCTGTAATGCACCGAGATGGGTACGTGGCGGCCGGGCGCTAGGCCAAGGCTCTTAGTGAGCTGTGCCACGGAGTCAGTCACGTCGAACTTGGCGCTCGGCCACCTGGTGTTCATTCGGTAGGTTTCGTGCAATTTCGGAAGAAAAGGCGACCACATTGAGGCATGAAGTGATATCTAGTGGCTTCAATACTATTGCAAATGTTTCATTCTGTTTATAGTTCACGAGCATACAGTTGAGCGGTGCCTCCTTCGTTTAATAGTTCAGCTATTAACCTATTCACCAAAACGGCTGAGGACCTCAAAGATAGAAAATTTCTTTGGTGGAAACACTGTAGTAAGACAGGTGTGCGGGCTCTCTCTTCTTCCCTCCGGTCTTCGCCTCTTTAAAACCAGCACACAAGAAAAGGTGCGCGCAAGTAATGGACTTCTTTCAAATGATCATAACAAAACCTGAAGAGCCCGCCTGAGTAGTGTGGTGGTAGCGCGTCTGCCTCATATTCAAAAGGTCGTCAGTTCGAATCTCGCTTAGGGTGAGTTACCCGGATAAGGTTTTTTTTTTTTGTGGGATTCCTTTATCCTGAGAAGACGAAAGTCGAGTAACTTTAAGCTCCATGGACCCCGAGATCATTTGAGCATCATTTCACCAATTTCATTCATCGTCCGATATGACCAACCAGATTAAAGGACATTAAACTACAAAAAACAAAACAAAACAGAAAAAGCCTGAAGACAGGCACACTCATATTGGTTGTAATAAATAAGTGTTCAAAACACAACCACGTTGATTTCCAATAATCAGTATTACTACAGGAATAAAGCAAATTTATATTAGGATTTTGGTCTGAATTTGAAATTTTTGCATATTTTGTTTTTCTCAATATTTTATAATTCCAAGTGAGACTTTCCTTCCTGTGGGTTGGTAACTACACAGCCCGCTGATCATGGGGCTAGTTGTTAACGAGATTCACTAACGCAACGGTTGATGTGATGGAAAGTAATAGTGGAGGTCACAAGTTCGTATCACCCCTTCGAGTGCACTAGAAGGCGAATATAACCAATGTTTTCGAAAAAAGAGTAACCAGATCTAATCCCATTAGATTTCTTCTAATGGGGTATCTTAAAGATATTGGGTTCCAGAAGTGGCCAATCATCCCTCAACAGCTCAAGGAACGCATCATCTCTGCTTGCTGTGACATCACACCGATCATATTGTGCTGGGTTAGACCCAGATTTTGCATCCGCCGGCATGATGGCCAGTTCTAATATCTATTACAACCACGTGGTGGAAATTTGTAAATTATAAACGTGTTTCTGAATGATGGTCCAATATGATGTCATAGTCACTATTAAATTCACTATTTTTGGAGCCAGAGAGGTTCACAACGATCATGATATGGGCTTGCAAACGTTATCTAGGTTGAATGTACTACGCACTGCATTTTGTAAACCCTTAGAACATTTTATTGAATTTCTTTTATATGATAGACTAGTTTTAAATAGCGAAATTGCATTTAATATTGTCTTATGTTTGTAAGTTATAATTATAATGTTATATGCATTTACTTATGATGTTCATTAAAGTATGTTCTAACCAGTTACATTTAGTGTTTTGATGAAATTCACATAATTAAGACAGTTATGTGAAATGACACTTCTATGCCAAACTACCAGTTCTCGTTATATTAACTAAACATAAAAAGTAGCTTGAAGTGTCAGTATATGAACCTGGGACTTTCACCACAAACATACAATTTTCCCACGCCTGCAATGAATTTTCTCAGCTTGGTAGAATTTAAAAGCTAAGAATGTAAAACCTAAGTAAATAGCTGTGAACTTGGAACATGTTGAAGAATTTCGAAATGATTACAATGTAATAACAGAAACCTTGAAATTTTGTTAAACTCTATGTACATTCATACAAAAATTGTTTGCAAAAATCTAAACCACTGCTTGAACAACCTCGAACATGGTTATCGTAAGAATACTAAACCACCTAATCACAGGCCAAATAAGATTATTTATT
Organism: Hymenopus coronatus; assembly: GCA_030762935.1. Taxonomy (NCBI): domain Eukaryota; kingdom Metazoa; phylum Arthropoda; class Insecta; order Mantodea; family Hymenopodidae; genus Hymenopus; species Hymenopus coronatus. Next base: position 175,068 of record JAUKNX010000240.1, on the reverse strand, counting down.
TAACGTAAGGTCATCTTATAGAATGGTTGATATTTATAGTACTATTATTAATACATGCTATTATATTGTAAACCATTCTATGCCATAAAAGCTTAAATAAATATTTTTAGAAATAAATCGGAAATATTAGCATCGGTTTGTCTTAAAATCAGTTTAAGGAGGTAGTACTCAGCATCTATTAGTAAGTGATTATCGGTTTGGAATCATTCATAAATCATGCTGTTTGCCTGTAAAACGTGACTTGTTTTTCCACAAAAGAAAAGCTTTGACGGGCTCTATAAATGAAAATGGAATAATTTAAGGAAGTATAACACATTTTTCCATATATGAAGTCCGAAAACACATTATTATCGCCTTAGAACTATTCGTTTAATAGGATACATAGCAGAATAAACATGTATGCTTAATATCTTATGGTTATACACAATATAGGGATTAAAGTGTGTTATTTTAGTCTAACATAGAAGTCAGTTAAAGCAGTTCTGCGAAATCAGAGGATAAACTGTGAATCGCTTGTTCATCTCCACCTGCCATTAGTTTTTTTTTTTTTTTAACCGGAGTCTGATCGGGACTCCGGCGCTGTATACCCTACTTTTATTTACCTAATTGTTTTACTTTGTTTACTGAATTGCTGTTTTCTTCTTTTTTACACACACAAACACACACACAAGCATATAACACCCATGCCCAAGGCGGGACTCGAACCCACGATCCCTGCGCTACGAAGCACCAAAGCGAGACGCCTTGGCAAGCGCGGCCATGGAGTCCGGCTGGTTGGGTAGAGACGTTAGTGGAGGACGAAATTAACTTTTCATCTTCTCAACTTTCCCGGAAAGTCCTTGGATACCGGAGCGAAATTAAGACCCTTGCTGACAAAAGGACGGTTACTTCATACAGATCGTGATTAGTTAAGTTGACTACGCCACCTGAAAACTCCAGGCCTCGTTGTCTTCTTTGGTGGGCGTGTGTAAATGTTTATGACATTTCTGAACTCACCCGGAAGACGCTCTGTCCTTAACTAATGTATATTGTGCGGTAATCGAGTTATCTATCCACTCAGGCTCCGGCTTTTGACCTCTGATATCACAGAAGAGATATGCCATGAAAGAAATGTCACTCTAATTAACAAACCAGAAGGCCTAGGATAAATATTACGACCAGTGGCGGCTCGTGGTCAAATTATATGATGGGTCACAATTTAGAGATTTGCTAAAATTACTGGATAATTTTTTTATAGCGTTTAACGCCCGCTTTTACTACAAATGGCGCCTCAGGTGATGACTTATGAAACATGGAATCAAAATGGAGCACCGGTGGAATGCGATTAAGGGGGAAACCGGAGAACCCGGAGAAAACCCGCCCTGCGTCGCTTTGACTACCACAAATCCCATATGCGGCCTCTTGCCTGCCTAACTGAGAATCGAGTGGTATAACCACTCTGCACGGCGCTGCCGTGTGGATACTTTGTGGAAATGCAGTGCTAATTTGTAATAAATACACTAACCTTTCTATTTGTAGATGATTTTTTACTTGAGCAAATATTTCGATAATTCGCTGGTTGAAGTCAGGAATTAAACGCAACACATTCCCAGAAACTTGACCATGTTTATCATATGTCAACCGAATTACCACTGAAGTAGTCCTGCTGCACAATGTTTCACAGCTGGTCTTTGTAACTGATGTAGCTACTTCAGTTTAAAGGATTCTAACCTTCAATACTATTCCACACGATCTCAATGCCATATGTAAATCCATTATAAAGTTCACAGTGTTTCTTTTCATAAACGAAGCTCCCATTTCTCTAAACAAATTGTAGAAACTACCCTTAAAATAAGCTAAATCATATTCACCAAACTGTGTTAAGCATTTTCTTTATAGCCAATTAAACATTTCGCAAACCATCATCTACCTTTACTAACACAGTTTAGCAGTTTTTAAAACTACCACTTTTTTGAACGCTAGCAACTGGTACATCAGCATATTATTACGCAGTTAATTTCACGAAATTATTCACCAGAACAATCGGATTATGCTTCATTGGCATATGAAATACATTCAAGGCACTTTTTCACCACTTCTTATCAGTTTCCTCTTAAGGTGGGTTTCGTAACTCTCAAAACTTGTTTTCCAACGCGTTACAACACTTCTCGCAATTATTTGCCATTTTACTGCTAGTCGACTCCCATAATTTCATTAACTACTCAAATTATTGGTTAGTGGGCCTTTTCCTGTTTTCTAATGAAACTTATAATGTAGAATGTTAGAAAGGAAACATTAATGCTAACTACAACTAACAGATTTTAAACAATAGAAACATCAAAAAGTCGTGAATCTATTTTGTCTCTAGATTTGCGGTAGTAACTTGCGTTTGTTCCTCATGTTCGTCTTGGTTAGACTGCCCTAAAACTTCGATCACTACTCTGATTTTCAAATCTAGCGCCTATGTGCTATTTTCAAAATCCGACCCTCTGATAGGTTCGTTTCAACTGAATTGCGTTACACCATATTCAAAAAGTTTCCACACACACACACACACACACACACACTCATCTTTGTCTCTTAAAAGATAATTAATATCCTGTTCTGTTCCTTGTCAGCTTCTCTCTCAGTGACTCATTAATTTCTTTAGTCGTCCCTTCGCTCAGATTCCGTATCTTCCACAGACAGTCTTTTTGCTTCCTTTGTAATTGATCTTAGACTTAGCAAAACATGTGCATCCTGTTCTATCGTTGACATTTTATCGGCTACAATTACATTAACACTTATTTACATAATGATTATACCTAATTACCATGTCATTGTCTGGCGAGGTATCCATCGCAGCCTAAATTAAGTTTTTTAGTAAAAATTGAACAAGCGCAAAAGAAACCTCGAATCAAATTATAACATTCCTTTTAAGTCAATACGAAATATGTCCTGTATATTTAGGATTTTTACGATCAAAAGGAAAATAAATACATTATAAATTATATTTAAAAACAAAAACAAATACTACTATTGTATAAATAACGTTTGAAATGAGGAAGAACCTCTATAAATGCATTGTCTATCACTTCCATTAAACATGGACCTCCGTGGTCTAAACGCACCATATACTCTCTAGTTCGCGAAGTCATTGGTTCAAACCTGGCGAAGGGTGATGAATTATGTAAGGTATAAAATCCTTTCTATGGCTTCCTTCGGGAGGAAAGTAGAGTCAATAGTCTCGTGTCGTAAACTTATGACACGTAAAAAAACCTCAAGCCTGATAAAGAGCTTCTGAGCAAAAGTTCCTTCGTTTCACGCTAAGAACCAAAGATAGCAGATAAACAGAAACCATAAATACAATTCAACTTAATGTACTTCCACCCAAGAGCATTCTCACCCCATTTGTTGGCACGGTATGAGCATTTTCTTTTGGTTGAACAATATTTGTCCGAAATTTCGGTCGCCCTCCATAGTTACCAAGGTAACTTCTTATACTCAAGGTTGCGGGTTCGAACCAGGCGGAGGGCGATTGATTTTTTTGGCCGGAAAATCCTTAGCATGGCTTCCTTAAGAAGGGAAATAAAGCCGTTGATCTGGTGTCGTAGATTTACGGCACGTAAAAGAACCTCAAGCCCGATAAAGAGGCCTCTGAGCAAAATTAAGAAGGCTTTCACGCCCAGTATAGAATAGGACGCTGAGAACCACAGCAGTTAAAGATCGTCCATAAATAAAACTCAATGTTATTTTTAGCTTTCAATATATCAAATTTTGCAAACACCGATTTCCTGTTAACTGCTAATGCAAATATAGGATATTTCTGATTCACACTTTTCCTTGTAACACGAAACACAAAAATGTTTAGAAACTATAGTGCGTGCCCATAATTGCGGGTCAAAAGGTCGAGTATAATAATAAAAGTTGACTATAGGATAAATAAAATTGTTTTCTTTCAAGATGTCCATAATTTATTACTTACATTTACTATTAATAACACTATTCAAATTTTACATAATCCTAAAAATCTGTGCACCTATATCCTATTTAATATTTATTTTATATATTATTAATTATAAAATATATAGTTACTAAGGCTCGGATTTTAGGTGCTAAAACTTGGAACATATTTAATGTTATGTATGAAAATGTCAAAAATATGTTCCGAAACAAATCAAATATTGTTTAAAGATCTGAATGGATGAACTAATACAACTGTATGTGGCACTCGCCCTCAATTATTCCTGAGAGGGATCACCAAGTGCTGTACAATTACAGTATACGACCACATTCTTCCTCAAATTTTCCATCCCGAATGACTGATGATTGTCATGAAGGACTGTGTTGAATTTCGAGAATGATCGGTCCAGCCACAAGAAGTAAGTCTAGCATTATTATAACGTGGAATGTCACTCACAGTCATATCAACAACTTCATATGTTGCTCACCCAACACATTTGAAATGCTACACATTATGTTAATTCCACTGTTATTTTCGAACACTTCCTTGAATTTTCTTTTTAAGTTTTAAGCTGCAGGACCAGAAAGTATATTCAGTTTCATTTTTCCAATCTTCAGCTACTTGAACTGCTTCTCTCAAAGGCATTCCTATCGATTCGAGTTTCTTTATGGAATCTCATAGAAAACACAGATTTGCGGAAACGCATGCTAAGTCACTTGTTACTCAATAGCTCTTGAAGTACTTTTATTGAACTAGCTTCCTTACTATTTAGTTGTGGCGCCATTTTACTGCTTCTCGACTCTCATAATTTCAATAACTACTCAATTATTGGTTAGTTGGCCTTTTCCTGTTTCCAATGACACTTAAAATGTAGAACGTTAGGAAGGAAACATTAATGCTAACTACAACTAACAGATTTTAAACAATAGAAACATTAAAAAGTCGTGACAGCAGCAAAACCATCTAGGTTTTCTGCACAGTATTGAACTGCAGCCAAACATGTTCCCCAGCGGGTCACCACAGGCGCAGGAGGCGGAGGAGTGTTTGGATTTTTGTTACAAAAGGTTTCAATCCTTTTAGATGACTTGAACACTTTTTTCCATTAGAAATAAATTAGTCTTGTTTTCTAATTTCCTCACATATTCTATAAAATTCATGCACAACACATGTTATAATAACTCCATGTCACGACAGCTCACAGGGAACCTTGGCCTAACGCCCGGCCGCTGCGTCCTCCATCTCGGTCCCCTACAGACGTCATGGATGGGGTGCAGTATTGGAGGGAGAGATGTGGTCAGCGCCTCGAGCCCTCCTGCCGGTTATTGCGGTCCTAATGACCTGGAGTCACTACTTCTCCGTCAAGTAGCTCCTCAATTGGACCCTCAGGGACCTTACGAGGCTCAGTGTACCCCGGGCCAGGTCTCCCAGCGGAGAAATATCCCCTCGCCGGTACTGGGGATCAAACCCAGGTCTCCCACTTGGTAAGCAGCTGCGCTACCACAACACATGTTACATGGATCATTTTAGGATAACTGCAAAGCCTGCTGCTGTTTTTTACTATGTTGCACAGTATCAATCAAAAATAACAGAACCCTGTCATAGCTTACACCATCTGGCCACAATATCTGCATTGATTCATTAAATAATCTGGCAATGGTCACATGGTTTACAGCAGAAATTTCTCGGCAAGTCAGTAGATAAGATGGATTTGAAATTACAGGACACCTACAACAACCAGTTTTCCTGCAAATAGAGTCTGGAGTTTCATCTATGCTCACCCATATTTTTTCATCAGCACAGATTCTACGTATATACGTTACAGTTTCTTATTAGCACTTCCAAAGATAATGTTTTCGCAAAGTTGATTCATCAGGTGTGTCAATATTTGATCATTTCGTCAGGAATATCTTAAGTAGTATTTAGTTCACTTTTGAAATATGCATATCCACTGAAAGTAATGCTCTGCACAAATCCTCTCAATACACTGAAAATCCGGTAGGTTGTGCTGAAGATGATTAATTAAAGATTTTTTATATAGTGAAATAGCTCTACTATGTTTGCTACGTTTGTATTTGTCAATGTGAACGGCAGTATATCGCATTAAGTGTATGTCTGAATTTTACGTCGTTTTTAACGCTTAATTTTCATTGTGAATAGCCCCATAAAGCACTTGTGTCAGAGGACGGCGATCGAACGCTCTGAAGATTTGAAGAACATACTCTACTCGGTGTATAGACGTGTGTCGACAGCAACATCAAGGTTCGAAACTTCAATCGAGAACCATTTGGACTGCTTACCTTATTTAAGTTTCATATCTGAGTGTGGATTAGGATTAGCAGACGAATAGGATCCCAGTCACTGGGCGAAGAACGACATGTAGGTCACTGACCCTTTGCGGCTTAGGTGATTGCGAAGGAGAGATAAGGGAGAGGTCCCAAGGGGGCCTAGATCCAGATAGGCACGGACGCAAGCATGGGCAGTGTACCTGGCGTTTTCAGATAGAACTCACCCGCCGCGCTCATTTAAGCCCCTGAACCCGATGACATTGCGAAGGAGCGCTCCTCTCGCAAGATCCCCTAGGTAGTACCAGAACAGGAGGACCCCATAACGACGCCAGGAAGAAAGATTTACAGAATGCAAGTCATCGCCCAGCCGCAACCCGCCGAGCGCCGGTGTCTGGTCCTGCGCTGTTGTAAATTATAAGAAAATATCTGCACAGAAAATTTTGAGCAAAAAAGGCATGGTAGATGAACCACCCGCGGACCAAGGAAACAACGAAAACTCCATAGGTCAGAACGGCCAGCAAATGTGGGCCACAGACAATATCATCTGAACCATTTTGCTCGATTATATTTGGGTATTCTTATACGAATCTACAAAACTTCAACAAATCCGAAACAAAATATTTGCCAAAAGTGGGAGTTAACAGCTAAAAACATTATGATATGTTCCTTTCACATGAGTTTCTCTACATCTCTGTAACAAATTATTGTTATGAAGCTTATTCTTCTATCTATATAATGCTAATCTAGATAAACATTAATAGAAATTGTCCTTATTTCTTGGTTCCTTATAAGTAGAAGGAAAAACATATCATGTGTTCCAGTAGAATGATGTCCTCTAGCTGTTCGGGAAAACATTTTATTCAGAAGATTATTCTTTTATTTACATCATGCTAATCAAGATTAACATTACCAGCATTAGTCTTATTACTAGCTTCCGAGTAAGTAGAAGGTAAATAAGAAAATTCACAGGCTAAAGCGATAGTCTCGTCCTTTAAAAACCGGTCAAAATGTGAAACAAAAGAAATTCCAATCTCTTTGCCGGTCAGAAGTAGACAAACGAGAAACGAAAAGAAAGATGTCTACCCGTTTGAGAAAAGTAAGTAGCTTAAAATTGAAACCAATCATCCGGAATATTTAAAAAACGGTTAACGTACAAAAATGTATATCACATTAATTGAGGTTTTTAATGAGATATGCATTTTTTGTGTAGGAAATTTTTGTATATCTCTTACGGGCTGCCAGTTATACAAAAGTCTGCCAGAATAAAGAAGTCTTTAGAGGCTATTCCCAGAAAATTCAAGAAATACATTTCGTTTGTCATAAATATATCTTAAACATAAGGTATTTTAATCAAAATCGTTAGAGCCATTTTTGAGAAAATTAAAATTTTCCAAAAATGTTCCATGTAAAGGGTAGTTGGGGGTAGGGACATTTTCTTGAAAATCTTCGTGTCGCATCCTTGGAACATACTCAACTTAATAACAAGTTTGGTATTTAACCGACGTTTTGTTTTTAGGCTCTGCTACCCACAGACCTTTTTCTAAAATTTTTTTTGGACTCAGGGGACCTCAAAAATATATTGCCGGTGAAATCCTGGTATGGAATTTTTGGGTGCAGTACAATACCTTCCGTACACACTATGTACATACATGGTACGTGTAGAGAAAGTAATAACTAAGACTGAATTTTTTTACTTTTTTAATCTTATAGCTATTCACTTAAAATTGACACACTTAATATGAGCTAACAAATAAGTTACTGTAGAAAAGCTGAAAGGCCTAGCTCAAATAGATGCTTTAAATTATATTAATTAATTTATATGTTTGATAAATACAAATAGTTTAATTAGCAGGAGAGAGAGAGAGAGAAAAAGAGAGGGAGTGAGAGAGAGAGAGAGGGAGAGAGAGAGAGAAAGAGAATTTTCAAAAACTATCTTGCGGATTAACATATTCAGAGAAATAGTAGTATAGCCACATTTTCTTACACTTTAGTACCTACACTTTAAATAAATCCATTTATTTTCTTTAAATTGTGGGGAAATAGTTTTGTATGGAGTTACCTACTGGTATTACACTTTTTCCTCTCTTTTCAATATACCCAAATTACTTCTTGAGCAAATGAATAAAGCGTTCACAAAATGCATATTTATATACACATTTGAGGTATGGATGTGACTTTGTGTGCAAATAAAAACAAATAGAAATAGACTGCCTCCGTGGTCGAGTCGTCAGCGAGTTGACTTCTCACCCGGAGGTCCCGGGTTCGATTCCAGGCTGGGGCGGGGAGTTTTTCTTTAATAAGAATTATTCCCTATTCCCTAGAGTCTAGAAGTATGAATGTGCGTGTGTTTAGTAATATAAAGTTTATTAATCTAATGTTCTGAACCAACAGTTTCACAAGTCAAAGCCTCCGATATGACCATTGATGTTACAGGGGGCTATACAAATAAAACATTAAAAAAAGAAATATACAAAAAGGAAAAGTAGGACTAAAAATTTAGCCTGGGTGATTTACACATGCTGCCAAGCTTTTAAAAATGGCAGGTCAAGAACAATTTTCGGTCAAACAGATTAATAGGTATCCATAAAATATTTGTTCTATATACCCAATTCAAAATTCGATAGCCTTGTCAATTTCACCAATTAATACAATGTCCCTTTGCAGAAGTTCACGGCTTCCGGCAAATCTAATAGTTTTGAAAATGAAAAATTTGCGTTCTCTGAGTAAAGCGTGACAAGATTTGAATGCATGCATATTTGATATTGCCGTAACCTATAAATAGGCATAGGAGTGCATAACCAGTTGGTTTCAAGTTATTTACACTCATATCATTACGAAGAACGCTATCAAGGACCACTAACAAGCAGGTAGAAACCGATCTAAGTGCTGTCTGCATACATTAAAATCAAAGTTTGGGGGTAGTTTTTTTTCCTCGCGACGGCCAACGCCTACTATACAGTAACAGTTAAACATTATTTCCCTGCCCCTTGGCTCTAATGCTTAGAAATTCTTATGCCTGCTGATTAATATTACAGTATAACATTTTCGTACTTCCTACACTAAAAAGAAAAATCCATGTTGCAGAATGGCTTTTAGGACGGAAGTGGATAAATTCCAAAAGGCTACTACTTAGTTGCTATTTAATGGTTAGAAATAACGAAATTTAATATCTATTTTTAACTTTTTCATTTTATGTGAACTGTAACATTAAACTGAATCATAATTTAACTTTGAACCTACTAAACTTTACGTAAAACAGTGTTTGGATGAACTGTAAATTAAATATCTAAATAATCCAAATATTACACGCAAAATTAGTTTTGTTATAAATCATTTACATGTACAGGGAAAACTGGTCTTAAGCAATAGTTAAACCTATCAAAATCGACTCGCTCTGCGATTCCTTTGAGAATCCACTCTCTTTGTTTGGCCACGATAGAAAAAAAAAATAACTGAATAGCGAGTTAGCAGTTGATAAAAGTACAAGTACCCCGTAATTGTAACTAATGGAATGGTCAGAGCAGGTATTACCTACCACTTGACCCAGCGCGATTCTTTTGTGCTTAGCATCCTCAGGAGAAACGGATTAGGTGAAGGAACCGCATGAGGCTACAGGGCTTACACACAAAGAGACGTAGAAGTCCCTAACGATTCTAGCTTGATAAGCCAGCGACAACAGCGGACTGTTTAGAAAAGGTTCCCTCTGGCGGAACTGGGAAGTGCTCGAACCCCAGGAGGTGGCTTAGAGAAGTTTGCCATCTGACAGGCCGAATAGAACTTTCTAACATAACTGAAGATTAAGATTATTTGGGAAACGTTTAATGCCACATAACATTTAAATTTCTGCATAAATTGTGCGTTTTAACGCAGTGTACATTTTTTGCCTAACTTCTATGGTTTAAAATGTATACAAAGTTCAGTCCAGCCTGACTACTACAAACGGATCATTCGTAGAAGCAAGTGATTTGCTTTTACCAAAAATAATCAGCTGTGTATAGCAGGTTTCTGTCTGCATTAGGTTTACTTTTCTGCTAATAATAATAGTAATTATACCTTATAAGCCATTTACAAGTACAGAGAATACGATGGCCTTAAGCAATAGTCAAACTTTCAAAATCGAGTCGCTCCGTGACTCCATTCTTTTTGTTTTCCACGATAGAAAAAAACAACTGAATAAAGAGTTAGCAGTTTATAAAAGTAAAAGTACCCCACAGTTGTAGGTAATGGTATGATCAGGGAAGAGATCACAACGCGATTTATTTCTGCTTACCACCCCCAGGAGAAATGGGTGGGTGAAAGAACTGCAGGAGGCTACAGGACTTACAGACAGAGAGACGTAGAGGTCTCTAACGATTCTAGTTTGATAAGCCAACGACACCGGCGGGCAGAATGGGTTCCCCTCTGATGGAACTGGGATGCACTTGAACAGACAGAGGTGGATTAGAGAAGGCTGCCATCTGATAGGCTGAATAGAACTTTCTAACGTAGCTGAAGATTAACCTTAATTGGGAAATGTTTAATGTCAAATAACATTTAAATTTCTGTATAAATTGTGTGCTTTAATGTTGTGTGCGTTTTCTGCCTATCTCCTATGGCTTAAAGTGTATACAAAATTCAGTCCAGCCTGACTAATAGAAACGGATCATTAGTAGAAGCAAGTGATTGTGGTGCTACTAGAAATAATCAGCTGTGTATAATAGGTTTCTGTCTACATTTATGCTTACTTCTCTGCCAATAATAATAATAATAACAATAATGATGATGAAGACTATAAAATAATTGCAATAATCAATATTTTGTTTGACAACGAGGCTATCAATTTCTAGAATCATATCAGCAGGAGCTTTTTAAATAACGGTAAATCTGTGATGAGGCTGTACGCTAAGCACATTTGAAAACCATCAGTCTCGTTGGATTGAAGCTGGTAGTGAAAGTGTTGACATGCAGATTCCGTTCGTGTTGACAGCAGTACTTAATTGTAAGTGTGAATATGAGTGATAGACCAACAGTAAAATGAATATCTAGTAGTATCCTTAGTATAACAGTGGGGCTGCATATAAAAAACGGTGGAAGAGCGATGGGAAAGGAATGTGTGAGTTAATGAGACAGAAGGTTGAAGTAACAGCTTGCTTATCTCACAAAGACGAGAGTAATGAAATGAAAGAAGCAAGTGTTTCCCGAACCTTTCCGTAGCACCTCGCACTTTGACATCTACATATTGTTCAAAAATTGACGCACATTAAGGAAGAAAGTTTCCTTTGTTTGCAGGGATTAGCGATGTTCAATTGAGGAAACATGACCTACATTTTGAAGCACTGTCACCCAGTATGTTAGATGTGCAAACTATGTTTACACACAAAATGCCTTCACAGAGAAAGCTACTTACAGAGTTCATCTCCACACCATTCCCTAATTTCAGAGGGAAAGTTGAAGCACACAATGGAGCTCACATTTCAAAGCTTTTTCAAATTTCATCTGCTATAAAAGTCATTTTTTTTAAAAAAAGCTTGGAAAGGTAAATTAAACTACTAACCAAAATGTTGATGTAAATACTGAGACGTATAGTGTCAATAGAAGACTGAAAACACAACCACTGCAGTTGCTGTTGTTGAAGTAAAAGTGACTCAGACACTGATCACTTGCTTCCGAACAATACAATTTTATTTATGGACACTCTACAACTGATTCTCTGAGTCCCAGTCTATATAGGGAGTGAACGACCACTTAATTTTGCCCCGAGGCATCTTTCTCACGTTTGAGGTGCTTGGCACTATGGCACGAACCATTGGCTTTATTTCCCTTCCAAAGGAAGCCATCCATTGCGTACTTTGTTTGTGATGCTCATTCTCGTTTGCGGGACATTGCGATAGTATACCATTGTGTCAAAGATTGCGATGCTGGCTTTAGTGCTTCAAGAAGACAATATTCAAAGTGCGCTACCTCTCTAAAGAGGTAGTAAAATCCATACCTCAAAGGTAAAGGTGCACCGGGTACGTTATTTGGTATTCCGAGAGTCATGGGTTTCTTTATAACTGAATTGAATGACTGGAACATCCTATAAAATAGTACATAACCATGAAAGTTATCCTCAGTACAAAAACATGCAGAAAACTTAGAATGCGAGCAAATGTAGAAGGAACAGTTAACTCTAATCTGCTAGAGTAAGTGCTACAAGAAACTTAATATTGAAAGGAAGCCTTTAAGAGTTTTCTGGGTTGTTAAATATCTACGTGTAAAGAATTGACGCTATAAGGAAATATGGAACAATTAGAATACCTATGTAGAGAAATTTTCGCGGCTGATTAGTTTCGTTCTTTTCTAGACGAGCATTTAAGGCAATATAATGGCAGGGACCAAGGAAACACTTTTTTGCTGTCAAAAGCAGCGGTAATGAGATTATCATTCTTATGTTATAAAGAGTGCTTGACAAAATAACGAATCACCAGCAGGATATTCCCCAAGAAGCTGTGATGGTTGTACGGAGTGACACATGTATGAAGATGGAGCTTCTTGGCATTTATACGGAACCCAGGACATTCTGAGAGATAGCAATTGTGAGATTAGCAGAGTATGAACAATTTAGAAAGTTAAACTTGTTCGGAAAGTAATCCGGGGTTGACCAGTATAATGCATTTTTTGACGTGAAAATAACAAGAGTTGGAATGCGGAGCTGGGAAGTAGGGGTTTTTCTTTGTTTGTTTTTTTATTTTTCCTCTCTCCTTTTTCCCTTTTTTCCCCATTTTTCCAACATTTCCTCTGCTTTCCTATTTGATTACCGTTTTGTTTTATGCATCTATTAGACACACATATACTATTTACAAATACAGAAACACCCATGCCCAAGGCGGGACTCGAACCCACGATTCCCTGCACCACGACGCACCAAAGCGAGGCACTTTAGACCGGCAAAGGGTTAGGAGGAGAGTGGCACTCGCTTAGTTGAATTCATTACTACTGTTGACATCTGAGTATTAAGTAGTGTACTGTATTATAAATATTGTTTAGGAGGATTGGAATTCACCGAGACACCAATAAAAGGCAATTGATAGTGCTACTTTATGATGTAATACGCCATTTATCTAGACAAGAAATAGCTAACATTTACAACAAATGCATTCACTGGTCAACATTCTGCATTCTACAACCATAATAATGCTTTGTTTTTTTTTTTTTAAATTAAACCAGGTATTTTGCATATCCACGTTATAGGTGCACATTTCAGATGCAAAACCTGCTTCCAGATAGATAAATTGGAACATCGATTGGTGTAAAATTATAAAAGTTATTTCACAAACACTTAATACATGGGTCGTTGAGCGTACATACATATTATTACATACAAGTTAAAGGTGACAAAAGGGAGTTAAAGGGAGAAAGAAAGAAAAAGATAGAGAAAAATAGAGATAAATTGCCTTTGTCTAACTGAAAAAAGTTGATCTGGTTTCGCACACTTTAGCCAGAAACTTACCCATATACTGTCAGTTTCTCTAGCCAGTCAGTAGATCCCAACATGCCAATATTCTTCTGGCAGTATTTAAATATTTTTCTTTTAGCTTAATTGTTTGCTGGTTCTTCTATTGAACACACTCCGCCAAAATAAGTACACACTCTTCATTTAAACCACAAAATTGGCAGATTCTCCTAGCAAAATTGTGCCATTTCCTGTACCCTGTAATCTCCCAGTCTAAACCAATGTCCTGAACTTTCCTGTCTTCCTAAGTTATGTATACAGAATGTTAATGAACTACACCGAAATAATTTGCGAGATTGTGCACGTGACTGATATAAGTAATTTGAGATCGGCGATGATTGGTCCCCGGATAAACACAACGCAGCTGCAAAGCGTTAAACGTATGGGTATCAGGTGCTGATAAGTCGGTGTTACAGCTAAGCTGGTGTAAACAATGGCTTAAAATGTCTTTAAAACTGCCGTCCGAGTATAGAAATATCGATATTTAGCAGCTCGTTACTAGCGTTCTCAAGGCTTAATGTCGCAAAAATCTGCAAAATCTTGAACTAATCACTTGACAGTGTGACACTGAATATTAGCTACGTTCTTGAGTTATGTAGCCTACTCTGGAGGCTTAATGCGGAACGCCGGAAGCTGCTATCCCAAGGGTCATGGGTTTGATTCATGTCATAGAATAAATGTTTTTTATTATTTTTTTTTCATTCTAGACGAAGTGCCGCGATACGTGGCGTACTAGCACTTCAGAAACTTACAGCCGTTACTTCAAAATTTCAATAAACAGGCCATAAGTGTCCTATCTCAAATTACTAATTTAAGTAATCTACATATTCTGTGAAAATATTTCGGTATAGTTCATTAACAGCTGTATATATCTCTTTACCCCAATACAATTTTATTTCGTTTGCTGGAGCTATGAAAGTTTTTATTTTACAACAATTCCAATCAATTTCCTGTCTTCTTCTGACACCCCTCCGTATGTTTCTGTCATTTATTTCGCTTCTTAGCCATACAGACCCGAAGCCTATTCTCCTCAATTCAAGCCATTACCATCAGTGATTACTGGTTGTTCCGTACCTTTCATAAGTTACTTTCGGTATAAGTGTCAACATTCCACTGCTGAATCACTAAGCAGAGGAAAAGGCTAAGTAGGAGTTCACTCTAAAAGTGTTCCCACCTCATTACCTGATAACTGGAGATCTGCAATTGCAGTACCCATACTTAAACCCAATAAAGATCACTACATCCAAATAACTAAAGACTGATAGTTCTAATCTGCATTATGTATAAGATTCTTGAACAAAAAGCCTAAATAAAAGTCTACGCTAGATCCTTGAATGCAAGAATCCACTGTCTGAAGCCCAGAACGGATCTAGGCAATTCTGGTCTACCACCGAGTCTAATTATACTCGTATCCAAAGTACATAATACTTTATATCAAAATCAACATTTTTTGCTAATCAGTATGGATATAGAAAAGGTATGCAATACTCTACGAAGAACACGTCTACTTAGAATGTTGCAGCAGTTTAAAACATTTAGAAATGCATTTTTCTTCATACAACATTTTCTTCAGCAACATACAATCAGAGCACGTGAGGTATTCAGAACTACAGGAATGAATCTTTGATCAGAAACTATCATGGAAAATAAACATCGGATCCCTTAATGGGGACTCCCTAAGACGCTTGAACACGCTAAAAGGCTTAGCAGCAATTGGGGTGCTAATTATCATGATCTTCAAATGTCTTACCAGGACCTGATCAGAATTAAGTTTGAAGCAAACAAACAATCAATGGACATTAGGAGAATGCAGCTGATCACTGAATAAAAGTTGCAGCACGCCCAAATACTAACATTCATAGTTATTATTTTCAGATACAGAAAGGGATATACTATAATGTTATTATAACAGCATTAATATCTGTAGCTTACTTGGTTCTGATTTAAATTCATTTATATATTCTTTAAAATTAATTTTTATTGCTTTTCGTACATTTGAATAGCGGGACCATTAACGAAAATCAAAACCAACACAAACGCGGGTTATCTTTTCACCCACGACCGCAAAAATATCTAAACACATGCAACATAAAATTCCCAACACAATTATACATATTCACGATTGCCCACCGTCAAAACTCAATACTCTGAAAATAACTACCAGTCTAGCACAACACCAAAAAAGAGCACTTAATTCATATTTACAAAATACCATTTCGAAAAGTGCAGTATGAGTTCCCCTGCCATCCATTTCTCTGCACCAACAGATCAAAACCAAATAAGTTCAATGTAAATGAAAACCTTAACTTTAAGTTAGTTTAATCTGCTGAATTCCTAGGTACATCTTCCGATCATGATACCGTTTGTGCAGTATTGTCAATCAAATCATGCTGTGTTCGGTACATATTGATTGAGTGTGACCACTACCGAAGCTTCATTCATAGAGAATGAGCAAGCTACATTCGTCCAGTTTACCCCCTGTTTACTTCTTGGACTCTCTCTCTCTCTCTCCTTTGTAAGACAGCTCAGTTACAAGTAGTAGTGTGTACGGCTTTTGGAGAAATAAGTAATTAAGCTCATGAGCTGCCACGATATACCCAAGGGCACCGCCCAGCCGCAACCCACAGAATACCGCTGTCTCGTCTTGCAATTTTGAAATGGAATGATGACAAAGAAGTGATGGGTATAGGAAATGACGGACAGCAAAGAGGTGGTGGAAGATGAATCACCACAACATTCGACTGCCAACCGGTGGAAACAAAAAACAGTGGGTGGTTGCCAGATATAGAACCAGGGACCTTGCGTCTGCGGGCCACAAATGTTACCGCCTGAGTCACTCCATTCGGTTGTAACTGGGGAAAATTGAAATACTGTATTTCTCTCACGCTATCTCTCCCTCTCCCTCCCTCTCTCTCTCTCTCTCTCTCTCTCTCTCTCTCTGAATTCGTTTCAAGATGATTACTTTAAAAACCTGACAAAATAAAAATCTAGTCTTCAAAAATACAAAGCAAATATGCAAAAATAGACAAAAAGCTAATGAATCTAGAGTTGGCCAAGCAATGCTGAATGCCTCCAGAAACTTCCGGTTAGCACATGTAATGCTATAATCAATGCTCTGAAATTAGAGCTGTGAGCATACTGAATGCATTTGGATGTCATAACAAATTAAGTTCCAGAAAATGTCTGAATATTTAAGGTGCACAAATTATTTTGAATCCTTAGTAACCTAATAATTTTTCTTAAAATTACTTTTGGAACTAATAATCTGCAAGAAAGAAAAAAAAAAAAAAAGAAAACAGAAATAAATTTAACTGAAATAAACAAACTTCTGTATCACGACTTGCCATAGGTGCTATTAATTTAACTAATAGGGTACCAAGCGAGTTGGAACAGCAATAATATGTGAGGTACGTATTCGACAGGTAAAACGGGTTAGATTCCCGTCGCCCACCTGCTATGATCTTGACTTTTTTGTGGGTTTCTCTGGTAAGTAGGCAATTGCCGTCGTGGTTTTTCATCTATCATTTCTGTGCCTCATTTTAATTCGATTCCGTTTTTTGCTCATATTTCAGCTGCATTTTGAGAGGGCTTGAAGTTTAATATTCATTAATCTGGTAGATCATAACTGATGAGGAGTGAAATGGTTAAGAAGATGCTCAAATGAACTTGGTGCCATGGAGGTAAGAGTTACCCGAATTTCGCCTTCTCAGGATAAGGGGAAATCTCGGAAAAATCTTACTCGGGTAACTCACTCTAACCGAGACTCGAAGCCGGGATTTTGAACGTTAATTAAACACGTTATCCCCAGATTTTGGAGGTGGACTTCTCAATTGTACTTCTAGGTTATGTGGTGGGAGGTGGTACCGAAAATGTGGTGCGGATGTTCAAAGGGAAGAATATTCCCAGAAGACAGTTAAAGTAGCCTTCCTTGGACAGCTCCAGTAGTTAGGTGGGTCTTAAAGACAGGAGGTTTTAGAGACTTCGGCGCGTCTGTATGCCTATCTGCTTGTGATCTGTGGTCTCACTTCCTAGCTACAGCGAGTACTGGAGGGGATGATGATGATAATAATAATAGTAATAATAGTAATAATAATAATACAAAGCAGTAATTCCAGGCAGGTGGTGGCCGAAATATATCGTAAGTCGCAGTGCACAAGATATCCTCCTCCGTCATATGCCTCTACCTGAATTAATAGGACGGCATACCAGCCACCAAGAGGACGTTCGTTGTTTACCTTTGACGTGTAAAGCATTTTCTTAGCAATATTAGAATCGAGAAATTATTTGCAATACTAGGGTTGCTATTAAGAGGCAAATTGCCGAAGGGATTAACTTCGATTGAATAAATTGATGCACCTATATATTCTAAGTGAAACAAAAGAAAGATGGTTTCATTCGTGTCACCAGGATTTCTAAGTTATGACTAGTAAGTTTAATGTCTCAAAAAGATCTGAGATCTGAGATCTATGTATTGTCATGTATATATATACAGGGTGTTTCAAAACGACACCAAACGAAGATGTGGACCTTGTTGGTCATACCGTACGTGATACGTGAATATAATTTTCAGCTATAAATTCGGCACATACAAAAACTGCCATAAGATGACCATGGATTAGGCATTCGTGCATAACCAAATGGCACGTGCCTGGCCCACTCCAAGACAGATGCCGGTTGGTAGCGAAGGTCCCTGTCGCGTTGTGTAGGAGTGTTTTGATAGACATGCCGGCGTGGCACAGGTCACCTTAATAATGGAAAACGTAGCATATGGGTTTTTTTATGTGATTCGTATAACACGTTCTGAGGTTGTTTATGTGGCGTATGACAACCTTTGTTCCTTCGGCGCCTATTCCCAAATGTGTGCGATTTTTAAACACACATAAAACTTTAAATAGAAGAGTTTGAAATTTGTGACATCAAGTTTAGGACAAGTCAAAGTGTAAGCTAATCGATTGCTATCTTCGTTTGGTGTCGTTTAGAAACAGCCTGTGAGTGTTTATATATATATATATATATATATATATATATATATATATATATATATATATATAACCTTTTTAGAGAAAATGAAATGATTCGATGTAAAGTTTGGTTTTGTGTCGAAGTATTTTCCTGAAAATGTTCAGTCGTGTCCCTGGAAGACTTATAAAACATTGAGATCTTTAATATCACATATATATTTTATAGACACCTGTGAATAATTTAGTCAATCACTATCACTATCGGTCATTTTTAAAAACCAAACCCAGCAATGATTTAAACACCCTAAACGCGCTAGTATATAAACTTGCTTTTCCTTTTGTATGCAGCTTTTTCAGTTTTGCAATCTTGCACATGAAATTCACTTATTGCGTTACAGCTTTAATCTGATTTAGATGCAAGCTTGTATACGTAATCTTAAGTGAATTAACGATAAATGTTTTATTACCTTACTCATGACCTCAAAGTATAGTTTATCCTAAAAGCAAGGAACATCTTAATAACAACAAACATTTATTTCTCCAGAATTAATAACATTAACTTATATCATACCCTTACTTTTATTTTTACTGCACTAATGTATCAGACAGTGTGATTGGTTTAAAATTTGCATTTTTCGATAAATATAAGTATTTAATTATATTACCTCAGAAACTATTTAAATTAGTTCTTTCAATTTTCTCACAGTCTATTTGTTTCTATTAAGTGTGCCGATGTTCAAGTAAACAGTTTTGAAATTAAAAAAAAGTTAGAAAGCTCAGTCCCAAGGTTTGTTAAATACCAGGTCATTTTTTTTTACGAAAAAAAATACAGTTCCGGAGGCTTGCTGGGACTCCGGCGCTGTATTCCTTCCCCCCCCCCTTCGTCCATCCAGTTTCTCCACATTTCCTTAGTTGACCTTTTAGATTTACCGTTTGCTTTTTTGCTTCCAAATACACATACATACACACATTATCAAACACACAAACACTCGTGCCCAAGGCGGGACTCGAACCCACGAGGCACCACTAAGCACCAAAACGCGGCTCTTTAGCGAACGTGGCCACGGGTACCGGCATTCAGTAGATACCAATCGATCCGAAATGTCGTTTTTGATTCATGCAGTTCACAGACATTCACACTTTTTCTATTTGAAATGTTTGGTGTAATTCAGTCACTTCTTTACCCAGTAGGGACATGTATTACATTCATATGATTTTCTTTTCCTTCTGTTCTAGAAACTATTTTTACAGAATTTATTCTATTACCTGCTTTATGTCACTGGAGATAAAGATCTTCAAAAATTAATACATTCTGTGTCTTAACGAAATGTGCATTTTCTGAGTAGTAAGTTTTCGGGTGTCTCTTATGACTTACATGTTTTACAAAATACAATGAGAATGAAGGCATCACAGACTTATTGTAGGAAATTCAAGATATGCATTTTATTTTCCATAAGTATGTTAAAGATATAAAATCTTAACCATAACCGTTACAGCCTTTTTTGATAAAATAAAAAATCCCGAATAATTTTCCATAGAATGTGTAATTTAGGATTAGGGATTTATTTTTAAATCTTGTTTCACATCCCTGGAAGCTGCTGGATTAAAATACCGTGGTATATATACGAGATATTTTTTGAGTTGTGCTGTTCACAAATACATGATTAAGTTTTCTAAAACGATTTTTACTTTATCTACTGCTTACGTACAGTAAATGGAGAAAGTATTTTTTGCACGCAAATACAAAAAACAAATAAATAAAATCTGAAAAGCTGCTTGTGTATATGTATCCGTGAAGAAGCTCAGCTAAAAATGAAATATCAAATAAATACAAATGTTGCAACATGAGAGATTTTGAAATCCATCCCAAACTACGCTTTACTCGAACAATGTTCGAAATGCTAGAACTTTCTTAAAAATAATTATTTTGATTTTGACTGTATACTATATGTAATATTTACAGTAGGAATATAACTTATATCTTGCTTTCTCCAGAAGCCACCTGAGAAGTTCTCTTCATTCGGAAATGCATTGTATATAATCTTGCTTAAAGTTAAAAAAGATATAGATAAAAAGTTACTGCAGAAGCTATTTCCAGAAAATATAAACATTTCAGTTTTATTGGTCTTGTAGATATAAGTCATAATTGCATGCGTTTTAATCCAAAGCATCAATAATGATTGAGAACATAAAGACAATGGCAAAATAATTCTTGTAAACGTTGGTGTGAAGTGGGGCAATTTTCTTTAAAATCAACGTGTACATTTTTAGAAGATCGTGGTTTGAGGGGGATAAAAGTATATTTGCGTTGAAATTGTAGGTATACAGAACTTTTTTGTCCACTGCTGCACTTCATTGTCCTTTATTAGGTACTTGGTAAGGAGAGAAAAAATATCTCCCATACACAAAGGACTTTATAGAAAATCAGTTGGGTATATGTTTAAAGAGAATACTTGAAGTGCATATTTGAGTTTTCTTAAATACAAAAACTTGACGACGTCCCTTGATGGTACAGGAGCACTTTCTATTGTTAATTTAACTTCCTACAAACGAAGCCCCTATTTTTGGAATGCATTTTATAAGCTTATTTGGTACTGGAACAGAATATTTTTTCAGGTACTGGTAGTGATTAAGAACAACTGTGGTGATTATGGTGTAGAAGAATATTTTGTGTGGAGTCGCTAAAGGTTTTACATTCAGAAAATCCTTTCTAGTTCAACTCAATGAGAGGCCAGTTGGACGGCAGCCTGGAAATCTGCATTTATTACTTTATGAATAGCGTCTGGTATTGTGTAACAAAGCAGAATTTCATAACTTTATGTCTTTCTGGAACAAAAAAGCAATTGCAACAAGAGCCTAAGCTAGAAAGCGCGATAAGGCAGAATTAGCCTTGTCGACCTACCACCTACCTTAAAGCCGAGTAATATTATTCTTTGAAAGTCATTAAAACCACCTGGATATCTGCCAAGCATCAGAGCTACTTAAAATGCATGGAAATCACTAGACTGTAACGTATTTATTACCCAGCGAGGCAATGAACTCATCTTGCGTTTACATCAGGTTAATATAACTTCCTCGAGGCAAGTTCTGTAGTAATGTAGCATTTCATCTAGAAGATGTTTAAAATACAACCAGTTCAAAGTAATAATAATGTCGAACTTTGTAGAAGTTGACAAATTTAGTACATTGTTCTTAAATAAAATGTTTAATGTTTGTTTCTAACACCTTGTTTCGTTTACAAGTATAAATTAATTTTAATCTTGTTTTATCTTTTCTTGAACAATTCTGTCATAATCAGCAAAGGAATTGTTTTGATTCATGTGTATATGAAGTTTAGAATTTTTCATCTTATGCCCACTTCGTTTAATGCCACATACAACCTTACTCGACCTCTGAGTTGGTCTTAGAAAACATGTTTTACATATGATAATTTCCTTTTTCAGCTTTTTGTAAAATACTACTATGAAAACGACTGTTTTAGAATTATAGTCTTTTTCAACTATAAAACTGAAAACCACAAAGTTAGATTTGCTATTGCAATAGGTATATATAGCTATGGCAACAATTGTAGGAAAGATGCACGAAATAATATGAAATCATCACTAATTTATAGTAAATAATGCGTTTATAAACATCTGGGGTGCACTACCATGCACAGAAGACACCAGAGGTGCTAATATATAAAATACTAGAAATTGGAGGAATAATTTTAAAAAACCACTGCTGTTTATGATAAACGCTCTTTCTTTATACGTAGGTATACTAGTTTTATTTGTTAAGCTGTTTAAAATCGCTAGTACCTCGGGAGTCGACTAAAATAACTGAATTAACTTTGGAACTGGATTAGAAAATATAGGATATAGAAGGGGGTACTCTTTAGCCACTGAAAAAAGCGTCCTTATTTTTTATAGTGTTACTTTACAATGTCTTTCTCTGCCCACCAGCATTTATTTCAGTATATTTTCTATAATCCTATGAAGATTTCATTTTCTTTCCATTTCTTGTTAATTGAGATAAATATTTTCAGAAGTAATTTTATTTCACATGTAATTGTAGGTAGTATAGGTATAGAAAACAAGAATTAGTGACTGATTTTTAAAGCGGGACTCCATAGAAAAGATTGTATACAATATATTGTGTATCTGAAGAAAGAAATACGGAGGAGATTTCTGTGCGGTATGCCCTTTGTGTCTCTATGGTTTACTCCGGCACAAAATTATACAGAATTTCTTCCGAATGAAGAGGGCATCGTAGGTTTCCTAAAGAATTCTATATCTATATCTACACATAATACTATATATACACATTATATTATAATAATGTATAAGGATAATGAAAATTAAATACTATTCGGAAAAATTAGAAAGCAATTGATATAAGCTCAAAAAGTTTTGAGATGATAAAGAAAAAGAAAAACTGTAACGAACAAGAATGGGCGAAATTTGTGCCACGGACGGTGTACTAATATAAATAAAAAGAAAAAGTTGTAAAATTTAACTCTTACTTTACATACATTGGTTGCAAAAATTCCTCTAATATTATGTAATAAATTAACCAATTGCTACACTGAGAGTTTCTTTTGCCATCTGTATCTTTATCTATCGTACCACGGAAGATGAATTGATTAAAATTTCCAAGAGATTAAAAATATCATCAGGAATTGCTAATTCATCTTCTGATACAATCACGTATCTTATTAAAATCCAGCATCATATCCATATGCACAATGGCGTCCCCCAGAGAGACAAAAGTCATATCACAGATTATTAGTGAAAACACAGCACATCTTGGATCAAACAAATGTCATAACGAAGAAAAAAGTAATCAAATAGAACAGAGAAACTATTAAGAAAGAATATAGATGTAATAACTCAACAAATGATTGGTTCTCACTACAAAAGAATATGGGACCGCTTCGTAGCCGAGTGGTTAGACAACTCGCCTCTTACCTAGACGGCCCGCGTTCAATCCCAAGCGACCACATGTGAGATTTATGGTGGACAAAGCGGCGCAGGGGCGGCTTTTCTCTAGGTTCTCCGGTTTACCCGCCATCGCATTCCACTGGTGCTTCATACTCATTCCATGTATCACCAGTGTCATCGCTTGCGGTGCCAAAAGTATTAAAAGCGGGCATTAAACTCTACCAAAAATATTATAAAGAATAGAGCAGCCAAATAAAAGGAGAACAAATATCGTTTTCAATGACAGTCAGTTTGCATGTTAAGGAACGATATGTTTAGTCTTTCTTAAGTTAAATGCTTTACGTGCTAGTTGGTAGAAAGTTGTGTATTTTGTTATATCTCTTCCAAAGATATTTATACTCCTCGTTTCAAAACAAAGAGTCAGCAGTCGTAAAAGTTAACGATTTCCTTGGAGAAAACATATCTTTCCAAGGAGGGCACCAAGGCCTCACTGTGTCAGCAGTTTGGTTATTACCAGCTACACACTGCTACAGAATTAAACCGACGAACTTTCAGGGGTTGCAGAGAATAAACCGGCGGGGATGGCTCAGGCAGTTTCGTGCAATTCCACAGTAATTCACTTTAAAGTAGTGGCTATATCCCCTACAAGTATGGAGCAGCTACAATTGCTGTCTTTTCTGACCAAATCCTGCGCCAGCAAGGGCCAGTACACCACGGAGAACCATGGAATGAGAGAGAAAAGCCTGCAACCAAGCACTCGATCTTTCAAAGTTTAATAACTTTAAAAATTGCATCACAAGGAGTATTTTGAGAAAGGAAAAATATTGAAAACTTACTTTTGAGAAAACAAAAGTTGGGCTGTCTATTAATAAGCACGCACAGCTTCAGTTAATGGGTATTTAAAATTCTTCAAGTGAAAAAACAATACATTTCTTTCGTGACTGCCTCCGTGGTCGAGAGGTCAGCGAGCTGACTTCTCACCCAGAGGTCCCGGGTTCGATTACAGGCTGGGGCGGGGAATTTTTCTTTAACCGGAATTATTCCCTATCCCCCATAGAGTCTGGAAGTATGAATGTGAGAGTGAATATGCGTGTGTTTAGTAATATAAAGTTTAACCTAATGTTCTGAACCTACAGTTTCACAGGTGAAAGCCCCCGATATGACCATTGATGTTAAAGGGGGCTATACAAATGAAACAATAAAATACATTTTCTTAAACTTTTCATTTCATAATACTTCGTTGTGGCACACACACATTTTTAGGTTTTCTAAAAAATTAGAATATATGAAACATAAGTCATCCAAAGGTATTGTTTACAAGAAATATTGTAGACTAAATACACCTTAATAATAATAATATCAGCAATAATAACACAATGCAATGAAAAAGGAATACCTATATGGTGCCAGCACATATATAACAACATACTTACTATGTGCCTCGTAGCTGAAATAATGCAGCAGTTATTTACTTAATATTATGTGTAAAACTAAAAATGATTTACAAAATAGAAAATGACATGTTTTAGGGTCTATTAACAAATGCTCATTGAGATTCATAATTGTGTGCATCACTTCACAATTATTGTATGCATTTGTCGTGCTCGAGTGGTCTGTGCAATGCTGCACTACACAGTTGTGAATTTGCTCTTCGATCTGCCTCATAGATATGACTCGTTTCTGCGTCGGAAATGACGAGCCTGATAAAGGGGCATTTGGGCAAAATTAAGCGGTCTTTCATGCCCAATATAGAGTTGGACGCTGATAGCCATTATAGTTAAAGAGTGTTCATAAATACAACTCCATTGTTATTTTACTCTGCTTCTTTGTTCTAATACCACTTTAATTACGTCAAAGGCTCGGAGGTTCTCGAGGTTTCTCGAGGTCAGAGATTCAAACACGTGCCAAGGGCGATACACTTTTCGGGTGCAAAAATTCTTATCGAGGCTTCCTTTGGAAGGAAAATAAAGCCTGTGGTCCCTCGTCACAGATTTACGACATGTAAAAAAAGCAACCTCAAATCTAATAGAGAGGCCTATGTGCAAAAATAAGTGTGGTTTCGCACCAAATGTGGAATAGAACGCTGAGAAATAGTGCAGTTTAAGAGCGTCCGTAAATAAAGCTCAATTTAATTTAAAAGTTTCGGATTTTGCGTACTTGTTTGTTTAATTGACAATTATTCAATATAATAAAAAGGCCTCCTACCAACACAGAGGTAAAACTTTCACTGTCTATACATTGTGTTAGCTTTGGCTTCGTTATACCTGTAACCCCAGGTGACCGCAGGGCATACCAGGTCCCAAGTTCCGAGCTTTAGTTATTAGCTACTATTATAGGGTCTTCGGTATCAAAGCTGCCCGCTCGCATGGGCGTCTGTGGCACGTTTCGTGCTAGCCAAATGCATAATTTCGGGTGAGCAATCGGGTATTACATGGAAGAGCCAGTAGTAAGTAGAGGATACTTTGCAATCATGCAAAGCTTTCTATGTCGATATTTCAACAGAAATACCTGTTTTGAGACTACAAGAATAATACACTACTTAATACCATGTTGCATGTGCACAACATGACAAAAAGGTCTGTTATGTTACATTCGCATGACTTCTAAACATTCTTTAACAAAGTAGGTATTATTAAAACAACATAGGTATACTTCTACCTAACTCATGTTTATCCAGAATAGGATTTTATGTCATATTTCCTTGTAAACACAAAAGAATCATGGCATATACTAGGCTTAAGTGTTAACCTAATCTTTAGGAGCTGGCTGTGATAACTTGAAATTTCCTTCTCTTTCTTGACCAAGAGAGAGAACAACGAACAAAATCCCATTTGAGCGAAGTATGCATAAGTATTTTAAAATTGAAACCAATAACAAGGAATATATTGAAACAGTTAGCTCCACAGAACATGTGTTTGATGTAAATTGCGTGTTTTGACGAGATCTACATTTACAGTGTAGAAACTTTTGTCTATCTGTCATTTACGGTTCACGAGTTACCGAGAAATCAACCAGAACCAAGAGGACTTCAGAGGTTATTCTCAACAACAAAAAAGAAAAAAAAAATCAAGATATACCTACATTTTATTTGTCATAATCCTATGCTATTTTAATCAAAATCGGTAAAGCCATTATAAAAAATATTAATTTTTTCCCAAATGTTTCTAAGTAAAGCGTAGTTTTGGGGTGGGGAGATTTTCTTGAATACCTTTGTGTCGCGTCCTTGCAAGATGCTGAGCTTAAATATGAACTTTGCTATTTAACCGAGATTCAATTCTTGAGTTGTGCTGTTCTCACGCACATGCGCACGCGGACGTTTTTATTTAGGACCCCCAATACATGTATTTCCAGTGAAACCTTGTTACCGAAGTTTGTTGGAGTGCAATACATTCTCTACCTGGTATTAAAGTGGTAGAGAAGGTAAAAGGGAAATTACCTTAAATACCAGAGTTGGAATTTACGATCGGCATCTTCCAGAAACGCGTGACGCAGAGGTTCAAGATAATGCCCCTTTCACCCTTGATGTTGAAACTTTTGAATATTTTTTTATTTTAAAAAAAAACAGTTCTAAAGATTTTAATTAAAATACTATATGTTTAAGCTAATTACAAGGAAATTAAATGTATATCTTCAATTTTCTTGGAATTGTCCATAAAAGGAGCCTCATTCAGAAGGAATATAGTATAATAATTATACCGAATTATTCGGTATAGCTGGTAAACCATAAGAAATAGAAAAAAAAACTATACAAAAAATATAGATCCCTTTAAAAGATATACATTATTCAAAATAGCGTCTTCTGTGTCGTCAATCATTTCCGAGATGTCCGTTAAACTTCTTAAACACTTTTTCATTTTTTAAGTAGGGCTGACGTTCAGTTGTCTCTCGCGATGGCACGGAAAACCTGTAGGTATATTGTGGTGCTTCAAAGCCAGTATAGAGCGACCAGTATTTAAACATTGGAATATCGCAGTTGCCTTTACACTTAATGCGATATGTGCAGTGAAACTATTTATGCAAAAGTTTGTCTCAATTAACTTGAGGCGGACATAAGTATAAGTTTTTATAGAAATAGATTTTGGACGGTACATAAAAATATATTGTAGTGGTAGAGAAAGCCATGTGAATGTAAAACATGTGTTATGACCTCTAGTATAGCTGCGTTCTAGCTGCTCTACAAACAAACTCTTCCTGCAAAAGATTATTCTTCTTTCTATGCCATGCTCATCGAGATAAACATTAGCAGAACGTTCTTATTACTTAGTTCCTTATAAGTAGAAGGAATGCGCTATGCTAAAGTAATAGTCAGGTGTTTTAAAAGCTGTCATTATGCGATTGTCATTGCAAATCGCTTCTTTGCTTGTTCAGGAGTGGAACAAAAGAAAAACGGACACTTCCTGCCTGAGAAAAGTATAAAGCCGATGTCCCACGGTCAAAAGTTGGTCCAAAACTTTTTATACAACGTGAACGTTGTGTGCAAATTATTTCTCCATACCATTCCCACGGAAGTGTGTATTGGTCCAAATATTTATGGCATGCACATGAACAGAAAATGGTGGAGGATGCTGATCCACAATTATTTATGTTCGCTGTCGCAAGCTTAGTTTATGTATCCATTGCAAGAGCATATTATAATAGAAAGAAAAAATCAAGACTAGGTCATGGTTGGAATGTAGGAATGCAGGCCAAGGAAGAGATGTACAATATTTGCTGCTTAAATGAACTCGTTTCTGACCCTGTAAATTGTCTTAACTTACTTAGAAAGAACGAAAATTTGCTTGGAAAGTTGCTGTCCTTAGTTGAGGCAGTCCATACCAGCAAATCAACCACCAATCACTTTTTTTTTTTTTTTTTTTTTTTTTTGAGAAAAAAAGTTAGGTACAAATGGATCCTATAAGATACATTTGCAGGGGTTATAAATACATTATATCATTATTTAATAAATCTCTGCAGTATAAAAAAATGTGAACTTCAACCATTGCTCAGCTACTATAACCCTATTATTTAGGACAAACTCTACAAGATACAGCAACGTTTCACACAATCACTTTGGCGAGAAGGAAAACCCAGCGCTAGCTGCAATCTTATTACGTCATTACCACCAGGTCGCTCATTGATTGATTTCATACGTTTGGATAAAAAGTTAGAAACCGCTGTATCCTGTTGTAGCAAACTGGAATTGGACCAAAAATTGGACGGAAATTGAATACAAAGAAATTATCCGATGTCCCACAAACCAATTTGTAATTTGCAGAGGATTAGACCAAAATATTTGACCGTGGGAAATCGGCTTAAGAGCTTTACAACTGAAACCAATAACAAGGAATATCTCCACAACAAAAAGATAAAGGATATAAACTGTGTGTTTTGACGATATCTACATTTTTGTGAAGAAATTATTTGTTTATCAGTTAAGCAAAATTCGGTAAAATTCATCCAGAATAAAGAGGTTCTCAGAGGCTATTCCCAGAAAATTCAAGATTTACATTTTATTTGGGATGTAAATGTCTCTAATATACGGGATTTTTATCAAAATCGTTAGAGCCATTTTTTAGAAAATCAAAACTTTCGAAAAATTTTCCATGTAAAGGGAAATTTGTGGTGAGGGAATTTTCTTGGAAATTTTTGTGTCGTATCCTTGGAAGATACCAAACCCAAATATCAAGTTTGATATTTAACGGTCTTTTAGTTTTTTAACTACGCTATCCACAGACACAGAGACAGAGAGACAGACATACACACACGGACCTTCTTCTAAAAATGCTTTTTTCGGACTCAAGGGATCCCAAGGCATATATTTCCGGTGAGATCTCGATATCGAATTTTTGGGTGGAATACAATACCTTCTCTATCTATGTACATTGTACATGCGGGCTAGAGAGAGTAAAACGAAAAGATGCTTTGCCAGAAAGCTCTAACTGGCTCACGCCAGGTGCATAGATTAAAGGTTCGGGACACCAGAGGCGGGCTTTTGACTCCGAGAGCCACTAGCAGTTACCTGAGCATGGTGGGGGATATGACTTGCACAACCGGTTTGCTAAGCCCACTTCTTAACTTATCTATCATCAGCAACGGTATTGTTTGACTGCATTTATTGAGTGATGTACAATCGATTATTGTCTTACTCTAGCACGTATGCATAATGTACACAGAAAAGGTAGAGTAGACAGAGAAGGTGTTTTATACCACCCAAAAATTCAGTACAAAAATGTCTCCGGAAATACATGTTTTGAGACCCCCTGAATAAAAACACATTTTTAAAAACGTACCTCTGTGTGTGTGTGTGTGTGTGTGTGTGTGTGTGTCTGTGGGCAGCATGATTCGAAAGTTTTTCAAGAAAATTCCCCACTCCCAACTGCCGATTACATGGAACATTTCTTGAAAATTGCGATTTTCTCTCCATGAAATATTTAATTAGCTCTTTATGGCAACAAGAAAAGAGACCCCTGACCAATAAAAGATGTTTATGTTCTCCTTGGTTCCCGCTACAGTTGAATGCCTAAAATAGAACTTAGTGCTATCTACCCAGAATAGATATGGCAACTTTTTACTTAAATTTCCACTTACTTAAGTAGAGTATAGGGTATACAACGAGAGGGACATCTCGCACACCGTTATCTGCGAGGGATCTATTCCTCTTATCATCCTCACGAGGAAGGTATGGAGCGAAGGAACCGCAGAAGACTACATGCCCCAGTTAGACAAGTCACAGAGATTCGCGGAAGTCCATAACAGTTATCTGCGTCTCGAAGACACCTCCTACTATTGGAGCTGCACAGAAAGGACGACGTCGTCTCAAATGCAGCCCTCTATTGACCTTGGAAAATGTATTTCTTTTGAGAAAGCATCAACGCCATCTTTCCGGGACTCTACACAAAGAAACCTAGACGCACACCTGAATCTTGAGAAAGAAATGTAATGGGAGGGAAGTGGTGGAAAGGAAATCGTGATAGATGAGAAACCAGCCCAGCATTCGTCTACAAACTAGAGTAAACCACGAAAAAAGCAAGGTCAGAGTGGATGGTTTACAGGACTGGAACCTGCAACCACACCCAAATGCTAGCTCCACATGTTACCATAGAACCACCTTATCGATAGTAAGAAGTGTTGCATTCCTGAAAGAAATTCAATGACGAGATTTTATCATAAATGGACTGTCTCCCCGAATAAAAGTGATTAAAAAGATTGATGTGTGACTGTTTCTCTGTCTGCCTGTCAAAAACATAGCTCAAAGCGACAAATCAGTTCAATACCAAACTTGGTATTCAAGTTCAGGATCCCCTAGGATGCAAAACGACGATTTTCAAACAAATATCCCACCCACCTTTTACAATTTACATTGATTTTTATTTTCTCAGAATACTTTAACTATTTGGATTAAGATTAGGATTTTTGAATGTCAAATAACATTTACTATATATAACTTGCATATTCTGCAAATAGTCTGTGAGGCCTTCATTATTCTTAGTGACATTTCTATAATTTGTAAGGTACGTGATAACGAAATCTTATCACACAAACAGGTAGATTTTGTTAAAACACACAATTTCTGTGAAATAACATTTGGTTACTATAATAATTTCCTATTTGTTATTGGTTTGTTTTTGAAATACTTATTTTCCAAGTGGTAAGCCAAGTGGTTTCTTCTCTTGATGATACAAAGAGTACGAAATTTCAAAGCTATCACATAGCGGTGCCCTTTTAAAAATGTGATTTCGGTTTAGCGTTCTCTATTCCTCTTATACCTACGACGAAATTGTAAATGTGTACGTTTATATGTTTTAGAAAAGAGCAAAGAAAAATAATATCTTGTAAGAATATTGTGTAAAGTAACGAGCAGAGAAGGTCATGATTATACAACACATAATATTTTTATTTCGTAAAATACGAGATAAAATTAACAAACAGTTTACATACATTTTGAGCCATATCTGATCATAAATAATCAATTATTCATAATTATCTAAAATATTATAAATAATACTAGAGATAATATAGATCAAACAAATGCCAGTGAAAACGTAAAACCGCATTGCAAAGAAATGTTATGTAACATAAAAAATAGTCAGTCATGAACAGTGAGAAATTACAATGCTGAAGTACTAATGATCAGTCATCTAACCAACCGAAAAAAGGAATAAATATTCATCATAAATACAGATGGTAGGAGTCAAAATCAAGTATGTAATTAGTTGCAAGATTCTAATACATATATTACTAATATGTGCATTTAAGGCTACTAATGTTATTTTTGGGATGTTGTATGAAGCATAATGCCAAAACTGAGACTGATGGGCAAGAGAAATCTCTAGAATGTAAAACAATCCTTGGACTAAAAAGACAGCAAAACTTGGATGTTTGTTGTTGTATTTTTATGAATTAGACTAGACTGTGGGCTTGGGTTCGATGCTACGGTACACGTGAAATACACAATGATTAACCAAGGAAAGAGTGCGCTATGTAACCCGCCAAAGTGAAGGCATTCAGAGCTCACTTTAATGCTTTGGCAGATTCAGGAATTTTCCCGCTCGTCAGATATCTACAGATCCCCATAATTCAAATCAGTTAACGTCGTAACAGTTGACCTGAAAATGTGATACTGAAATATTAAGTTTGGCTTTGCAGCCTAAGTTCCGAGTCTTGAACAGTGTGCGTAATAACATACCTATAGAAATCACTTCTTGCATACAGTTTTAGCTAGACTATTCAGAAACATAAATTGCACTTTCGTGCAGCTGTGAAATAAATCTAAAAGCTGAAGGCTTTGTGTTAACTATTAAACATTTTAGCGATCACTCTCTGCTAAGTGCTACTTGCTCCACAACCATTAATC
Source organism: Hymenopus coronatus (assembly GCA_030762935.1). Taxonomy (NCBI): domain Eukaryota; kingdom Metazoa; phylum Arthropoda; class Insecta; order Mantodea; family Hymenopodidae; genus Hymenopus; species Hymenopus coronatus. Next base: position 142,674 of record JAUKNX010000240.1, on the reverse strand, counting down.
AGTTAGCAGGAATCAGATGTTTCAATAAAAACAAAATCACATGCTAAAAGGCGACCAATTTGTAAGATAATACGAAACGAGCGAAGAAGCACGTCACATTTGTCGCAACATGCACTATATGTATGGGTTTTACAGACAACCAAAACATTTCGTTCCGAAATAATTGTCGGTTGTCTAGTTTCAGTTATCATACGAATCATAATAACACATTCACAAAAAGTAAGATGACTAAGGAGTGAGAGATTGTAATGAGGGGACGCCTTGCTCGTAATTGCGGCGTATAGGAGTATTGTTATGTCAATTCCTACAAAGGCAAAGTTCTCCCTCCTTAACGCGGACTTTGGACTGAGCAGCTTTAATAGATGCTGATGTGATTATATTTTTATCTTTATTCATGGTTAAAAACTATAGCCTTGTCAAACAACAAGGTATCAAGTCCTGAGTCAGAATATTTTAAAAATAAATATGCCCAAGTTGTGATATTTTATTTCTGAAGGACAAGTTTTTAGCTCAATAACATTTTGATTTCCCTTTTTTATTTTTCTTCATTTATTTCCGCATTTAACATCTAAGTCATAACGACGCTTTGCCTCTGGAACAATTACTCGTTAGTGATGATGGTGTTCAGTCGTTTACTGTTTGTATTAATGTTTGGGTTATTATTTTTAAATTTACACGCGCAAATTCACACTCTGTTTCATACACCCAGAATCTAGGGCAACGGTTCCCAACCGGTGTGCCCCGGCACCCTAGGGTGCCGTGTGATTGGCTAAGTGGTGCCGCGAGATATTGAGATAAACAAAAAAAAATAACTTCTACTGAAGCCTTAAGTCGTGTAAGGTCTTGAAATAAAATAAGACAAATCAATTACTCTCATGCACGGCAGATGGTGACACTGGTCGATTCATTTCAATAATTCAGTTATACTAGTATCCCACAGATGGCATTACAGCTATACCCTGCCGAACATTCCCGAGACTACTCGCTTCCTCACGAACATTCCCGAGACTTCGACAGATGAATATATAAAAGTGTACGCCGCTTGGCGCTTTCAGTTGTCTTCTTCGCGTTGATTCACAGTGTTTAGCTATGGATAAGTTCATTGTTAAATGTAAACGCCAGGACAGTGAAAATGAACAGTCGTCTCCTACTGCTTGCTTTAAGAAGCCAAATCTTACAGTTTCTCCAGGACCGTCGAATTCACCACATAAAGAAGACACACGGAAGAAAAGAACATACCAGGACAGTTACTTAGCGTATGGATTTAAGTGGAATAACAACGAGGAAAATCCTATCCCTGTGTGTTTAGTTTGTGGCCGAAACACTTAGCAACGAGGCCATGGCACCTAGCAAACTGAAGCGGCATCTTACAACAAAGCATCCTAGTGTGTCACAGAAAAGTGTAATGTATTTTTCACATATATTAGAAGGGGAAAAGAAAACAGCTGTGCGAATGGTAAAGAGAATGACCATAGGTGATACTGCTCTTGAAGCCTCATTCAAAGTAGTAGAACTGATAGCTAAAAAAAAAAAAGAAACCTCATACTGTTGGAGAGGAAGTTATAGTTTCAACAATACTTGGCGAAGGAGCAGCTATTCAAATTTCGAAAGTTCCTCTGTCCAACAACACAATCAGCCGCAGGATATCTGAAATGTCATGCAATATCAACGAACAAGTCACGGAGAAATTAAAAACTTATAGAACATTTGCTTTGCAAGTAGATGAGAGTCTCGCTATTGATGACAAACCGCAACTCCTTGGTTTTATCAGATACATTGGTGAAAAAGATATTAGTGAACAGTTTCTGTTCTGTAGACCGCTGGAGACTACAACCACAGGCCATGATATTTTCGTTTCTATTAATTCCTATCTGAATGACCATGATCTTTCATGGAAAGACTTGTGGTATATGTACAGATGGTGCACCATCTATGTCTGGGAAAATTAAAGGTTTTACTGGCAGAGCTCTCAATGAAAATCCATCCATTATTATAACTCACTGTTTTCTGCATAGAGAGGCGTTAGTCGTGAAAGCGGGTAATGAAGATTTTGCTGAAGTGTTTAACCAAGTTGTGAAAATGGTGAACTATATGAAGTCTCGACCTTTAAAGTGCAGAATTTTTGAACAGTTATGTCGCGCAACGGATGCAGCTCATACCTCTTTGTTACTTCACACAGAAGTAAGGTGGTTGTCGCGGGGTCGTGTATTGAAACGGTTTCTCGAACTTAAAGAACAGCTAAAAACTTTTTTTAAGGATGAAAATCAAGACACATTTCATGAGCTCTTACTAAGTGATTCTTGGTGTTTTGAACTGTCGTATCTGGCAGATATTTTTCATAAGCTGAATGAACTGAATGTTTCGATGCTGGGTCGACATGAAACAATAATCTCCTCAACCAATAAGATGAAAGGTTTTAAAAGAAAACTTAGTTCTTGGAAGTCTGCAGTTTAAAAAGGAGATTTGTCGAACTTTCCATCTCTTCTTAATGTGGCAGGAGATAAAGATCTGGGTAAACTGAAAGACCGCATTTGTGATCACTTATCAAGATTGCAAGATGCAATAGCTGCGTACTTTCCAACTGTTTCCACTATGAATCTCGACTGGGTTGTCTCACCATTTGATTTCGTAGATAGTGCAGAGGAAATAAATTTCACTGCTTGCGAACGAGATTATTGATCTTTGCGCTGATTCCACACTCAAAGGTAAGTTCACCAAGAGTGAGGCGTCGGTGGCTAGTTTTTGGCTTCAACGGAGAGAGGAGTACCCTAACCTAATGAAGAAAGCAATTAACGCACTTTTGCCCTTTTCAACATCCTATCTATCCGAGCAAGCCTTCTCTGCTATGGTGACTATAAAATGCAAAGCAAGAAATAGACTGAATAACCATGAGGATGATTTGCGTGTTTCACTGTCAGCTGTAAAACCCGACATCACATATCTGTGCTCTAAGCATCAATCACAAGTTTCACATTAATCATTAATCGAACAAAATTTATTAATGTATTTTTACTCAGTGATTGTAGTAAAGTTTACTGTATTATGTTATGGTGTACGTTATTATTATATAATATTTCAATAAATTAATATATTAAGCTTAATTTTCTTTTAATCCTAGGAAGGGTGCCCCTGGTGTTTAATGTTATTCCCAAGGGTGCCGTGAACTTCAAAAGGTTGGGAAACACTGATCTAGGGAGTTAAGGTCTAGTCTTGAATAAAGAAAGATTACTACCCTTCAACTGAGAATCGACCTGTGAATTTGGAGACTAACTAGCTAACCACTAAACTATTGAGACAGTGAATCAAATGCAAACAAGTCTTCGTTTATTTGTCACCGCTTCTAAACATTCTTCTTGCTCCATTATTCACTATATTGCGTCGTTTTACGAATATACTTGTTTATGTTAACTACAATTTCTTTAAAAATGTGATACTAAAAATTAGCATTACATGGAAAACTTCATAAGTAGCGTGTAGAAATATAACTCATGTCTGGTGGGGAAAGTACTTTCTTCGCTTGCATATGTTTGTATAATACCAATCGTACCAAAACTCATTAACTTTGTTATTCTGAGGCTTGATAGACATGGCGATGAGGATGTGTACGGGGAGCCTGACTATTCACTATGGACGATATGCAGCGATTTCGACCTTAAGGTATTGAAACTGTGAAATTAAAAACTCCACAGTATGTGAGCTATTCTGTTGAAATTTATAATAGTTATTACAAATTATAACATTTATGTTTTACCCCATCGTTCAAAATTGTAGGTCGCTTATTTAACTAATAATATTTTTGTACATTCATTTTTATAATTAAAATTCTCCTCATGATGAATTTTTGTAAATATTCACATAAAAATTCAAGTTTTATATTAAATAGGTTTATAAACAGATTTATTATATAAGATTTTATATATTAAACCCTAGTTATTGTAGGAGCATTATTAACTTCGTACCTACTCTTTTCAAAAGTCTCTGTCTTATAAAATACAACGCTTCAGATTTTTTCTCGTGGTCAAACAAAAAAACAGAATTTCAAGGCTATCACAGTGTGATGCTTTATTAAAAAGTTTAAAATTCTTTTACAAAATTGTATTTCCATTATATGGTTTATTAGGGTATGAAAATTATTCAGGCCTAAATTATTATTATTATTGTTATTATTATTATGTTATTGTTGTTATTATTAGATATTATTGTTATTATTATTATTACTACTACTACTACTACTACTACTACTACTACTACTACTACTACTACTACTACTCTTATTATTATAATTGCAAAACAGAGCCATGTGATGCTTACCTGATCCTTTCCGTAGAAACTTATTTTTCAAAGAAGGAATTTTAACTGTATTTTGTTTATACATTCTTGATGTTTTAAAGTTTTTAAAGAAAAATATGTGAAACTATGAACTCAGAAGATATTATGATTCTCACAAATCAAGTACAACATAATCACACAGACACCTTTTCCATGTGAAGTAAAATATATAATACTGATGTTTTCAATGCAATTAATGTATCCAATATTTTTCATGAAATGGATGGTATGGTTGATGTTTTAAGGACGCTCAACAACAGGTCATCAATGTCCTATGAGAGAAATAGAGTTTTCAATTCAAGACGGTATAAGGATCAATTAAATTCAAGGTTAAAGGAAAACCCAGTTTATAATACACATAAGAGTTTTAGTACCATTTTCAACTTTTAAAGTATTCTTCATTTATTTTGTGGACACTAAGTTGTTGAATTACCTAATCTTAATTTTGTTATAAGGAGCTCTATGAAAACAAGTTTGAATGCTTTATCATGTGCCCTTTGTTATGGCCAATTGTATTTTATATTTAAAGGTTCAATAAATATGTATTATTGTTATTATTATAATTATTATTTTACCTAAAATAACTGCATAAGTATGTAATGAATGTTTATCTACATTATTTTGTGTGAGTAGAGAAATTAATGAAAAACAAACACATATTTTTTAAGTGGAGACTGATACTTAATGAAGGCACTGAGCTTGTCTCCCAGATTATTGCCTAGCAACTGAAGATAAGAGAAGTGCATTATATCGGTGAAGATGTTTACTATTATTGTATTGTTTTTCCTATCTTCGAAAAAGGCCAATACCAGCCTAAAATCAGCACCAAACATTGGCTCATTGAGAGTGCATTTGTTCAAGTATGTGTCACAGTACCAGTAAATTTGTCATTTGTTTAGGAGTCAATTTTGGCCCTTATTTTTTCACAGATTTGTGATCCGGAATATGAGCTGTTTACACAATAAAACAAGTTCTGAATCACACCTAACACTAATAGAAACGTGTTGTTATTTAGAACAGTAATAAACGCTGGGCTAAAAGGTAATGCCACATATGTTGCAATCACAATCATACGACTTTCCCTATCCAGTAAAGTTGATTTTCTTTGACATTATTAAAATTATTTATTAAAAGTTGTTTTGTGTTTACTTGTTCTTCATTTTGATGAACAGCGTGTAAGTGAACAGGTTTACGTGCACAGCGGAGTTAATTAAATAAGGGAAAATGTAAAACGATATGCTCTTATGAATGTTATGTATTCTTTTCATGGTAACATAAAACATTGTAACTTAATTAGTTAATATACGTAACTGAAAAATGACTATATTAAAGTCTTCCCCCTCCTCAACTCTCTCCACATACACACACATGCACACACACACTCTCTCTCTTTCTCTCTGTCTCCCTATAAAAATTAACATTGATTTTTTGGGGAATGCTTGATACGCGAACATAACAATTACAAATAGTACGACTAAGAGGAGACGAAATGGTGAAAAGCGCAAAAAAAAAAAAAAAAAAAAAAAAAAAGGTTTTATAAATTCTTATAAATTCAAATGTTGTCTATAGTTTTATTTTGTCTTACATTTGAAATATATTTTTGTGGACTGTGATGTATCTGCATTTTGTACTGTGAATTCTGCATCATTTTACAGAAGAACACCAAAACGGCTACACGTTTTTTAGTTGAATGGTAGACTTTAGACCATTTTTAGGGGAAGTTTCAGTCTATACATCGGTACTACTGATAAAGGGCATTGAGAAGTGTGAACGCACTATAAGGATATGCGCCGAGAGAGAGAGAGAGGTATTTCCGGATGTAATTAACAGTTTAATGTAACAAAGTCACTGTACGGTTAGAATGCGTGTCTGTATCACGTTGTAATGTTTTACATTATAGTTATGCAGTTTACCTGAAAAAAATTTTTCTTTCAAAAAGGCTTGTTAGATGAAAGATAAAAATTTCATATGTTTAAGTTCCTATTTCTCAGAGAAAATAACTGAAGCATAGAACTAAAATTTTTACTGTGTATGAAGACACTCCACTTCATACCAACTAAGGGAATTTAGCTGCAAATAGCATTTATGTTATGATTATTTTTTTCTCTATGGAGCAAATGAAGAACATTTATATCCAAATTCTGTAAACAAAATTCAAAACAATTTCAAATTATTACACATAAAAACATAGCTATACTTCTGCGTATGCAACATGTTATCTCACACACGGGTGAACAATTTCAGCCTTTGAGCATTTATAGTTCTTGAGAAAAAAGTATGTGTTTGGAAAAATGTAGCTGCAATTTAAGTTTCTAGGTAAGATAACAATGGTACATGTATGATTACCCATATCGTGTGCTGTCTCTTGATTTGCAAAACTCTGCTGCTTGACCTGGACTGCTTAGATGAAGCCTCTCAAGTCCTTTAAGCAGATTACAGGTCTTGAAATTTTAAAAGATTTAGCAATAAGTTCGTGGTACCCCAAAATTTAAAGCGGCGTATGCAGCATTTAAATGCTTTTATTATTTTAATCTATTAATAAACCACAAATATTCTGAATTAGGAGCAATCACAGAGTTTTTTTCTTCATTAAAACAGATAAATAATCAATTTTGTCATTTTAAACTTCCCAGTCCCCTCGAGTAAGGGAGACCCTGTGTGTTCAATCATATGATTTCTTTACCTGCAAATATATGTGAGCTTGTTTTTCAATTTTTCCTCTGAAAAACTTTTTATGTGAGTTATATTTCCTGCTGTAAATCACCTGTTTTCTCAAAAGCTATTGAAGAGAGCTAAATCAAATTTTAAGACGGTAAAAAACTCGTAGTGTTATTATGGATATACATTGGGGTTAATAACACAAACACTATTTTAATTATTTATCTTATAAAATTGGTTTGTTGCAAATGTTTATAAAAATAAGATATTTCTAAAGCACATTCCTAATATTAACAAATTATTTTTGTAATTGTATAAAACTATATTGTGAACTTAGAAGGCATATATTTACTTCGTGCAATATTCAGCCTAGTATCTGGAATTGTTCTAAAATAGTGGGTCTTAAATTTATAAGGTTTAACTTTAAAGTTTTGCTCTACAAAGTGGTATGCAAGTTTGTTCTCCGTTTTTTTCTTTGAACAGCGTTTTCTGTGAATGACTTTTCTGGTAAAAATTACACATTTTTCAGAAACTACTGAAAATAGGTAAATTAAATGCTAGGACAGTAAAAAGCCGCTATATACTAACGTGGACATAATTTTGTTTTAATAAGGTGTTTGAGTAAAAATGATAATTACTGATAAACTTAAGCCAAGAGCTGGTATAATCGAGAAAAATAAAATCCATCTTCCTTTATTTGAAAACCTATTTTTTAAAATGAAGTCAGTGTACTTAAGGACAATATATCTATACCCTGAGAAATTTCAGACTAATATGTTAAATAGCTTTCGGAATAATGTGCATTGAATTTAACAATTTTAGCATTGGCGCAATAGATAGATTTAAGCTCCCCTTAAATAAGTGAAGCTTGTGCATTGGCTTTCTAATAAGTCATATTACAGGTTGGGTATCACGAGTGCAAACATATCAGGACAAGGTATAGCAGGAAAAATATTTGCCGTGATTCTTTACCACCGCGAATGTAGGGCTAGAAGCATGTTGGACGCTACTGGCAGGCACGGAACACATGGACAACTTAAGGCAAGACAGCTGAGATCTGAGGAGTGAAGGGGAGGGGGAGGGATAAGATAAACTAAACAAAAGTAACTACAATGTTCTACACACATATATATTATGTCATACTTAGGTCACTGTTGTGCTGTGGTTTTATATATTGTGTGTATATTTCTTTTAAGTGTAATTATCTATTATAATAGGGTGCATATATGAAAGTGTACTCTGTGCTGTAAATTTAAATTGCTATATTAGAATATCCTTGTATTTTTATTTTCGGGTTCACTCTCAATCTTTATTGTGTTTTAATATTGCTTTTTATTGTGTTTTAATGTTGCTTTTTACTGTGTATTACCGTGGTCTTTTTATTTTCGCGCTTACTCTTTTAATTCTTTGTTGTTGTTGTTGTTGTTTTAATATTGTTTTTAATGTGTATTCCCAAAGCACGTACGGTCTGTGGACCCGTGCGATTGTTGAAATTCTATGTATGATATTGTTATGTCAATAAATAAACTTATTCATATCAGGACAAAGTGAAAGGAGAGGCACTGAGTTGCATAAACTGGAGCAGGAGGAAAAGGCTTGGCGTTCCGGCCGTGAAGTGAACACTAGAAAGCTGCTTGGTTGTATAGGTCGTTCATCGCTCTTCCTGCTCAGCTCCGGTAGTGGAACAAAATAGTGTTGTGAACAAAATTGTCCTGGTTAAAAAGTTAAGTAAGACTGCACGTCAAAACTCCATGTGTTCATTCTTCTTAAAACACCGTTGTATTGGCTTTTCTAATATTTTGAGGTTAATCTATATAAAGACAAGTAAAACATAAACTGTAACTCATTATATAAACATTAAGAATAAATAATGAACATAAATTAAGCTCACAAGAAACATTTTTATTAAACCAATAAATATTCAGCAATAATGAGTTTGTATATTCAATTAGTTACTGTAGTTTAATTTAACTACCTTACCAATTAAATGGTCATTACTGAATGATAACTTTGGAGTTTTGACGGATTATTTACAAATCTAAAACAGCTTATATTGATAACCAAAAGAGACACCTTCGAATTGGAAAGAAGCAATAAATCTGAAAAAATCTGGAATTTTAGACCTTTATTATTAAATATTTTACACAATTTATGGAAACTGTTGTTTTATACATATACTACTATACTGTATGTAATAATACTGAAATAAATATGCACTTTGTAAACATTTACTTCTTTTACCAGATCATATTCAAAAATATAAATCACAAAAACAAATCTAGACTACGTATTTACTATATATTGAGCAGTTTTATATTGATTCATTGGATTTATGACCATAGATTTTGCTCAAAGATGTTTTGACTGATACTAGCATCTGCTAATTATATGACAAATTTATTTGAAACAAATTTATACGAAATTTATAACCTTTTATTTTAGTCACATAATAGGGGTTTAATATGGACAACGAAAAGCTAACTTTTTGTGTTAGACTGCGTAACCTTCAAAACAACCAAAAATATAAAAATCTCAGACTTATATCTCAATATTTCTTAAGGCAAACAGTCATTTTACAAACATACGTTGTATTCTGGTGAATTTGTAACAATTTTTAGATGTAATTGTTATGTCAAATGGAACAACCTCAGCATATAAAGCAATATATGCGGATACTCCTACTCAACGTTTCATTTCCTCTAAAGCACTTGTTTTTGCTACGCGAGTTGTACTTAGCGTACGTGAACAACTATAATTTTACATCTTTTCAGTCTTGTTTTCCTAGGAGTTCTGAATACTAGGTGTATAATTAGATGAGGTCCCGATATCCGTTCTCCAGCCCTCACAGTGGTATATTAGATGCTTTAGGGATAATTAAAAATGCTAATATGTGACACCACCTTGGACACTGCTGAGACATGATTTACAGGTGCATTTGGGGATTTGGTATATTTTTGACAATTTTCAACAGTCATTTTTAAATGATATATGTCAACTAATAATTGGATGAGAGTCTTGTTACGTATCTGCTTTAAATCAAAGCCGAGTACTTTTTTAAAGATGTATTGACATGAATCAAGTGGTAAGCACATCTGTTAATATATGTCAGAGATTTAAAGACTAACCCTCAACTTGTTCTATGCATCCAATTCTGCAAACAAGAAAAACGCTTATACAAATACGGTCATTAATGACACTGTTTTAAAGATTATATTGCAGTGTTGACAGATACGTGTTCATAAGCTAAAAGTCCATTACACTCAAATATCATACCTCAAAATTCATTACAAATTCACCCGAATATTAGTGTGGCTTTACAACTAAAGCCCTTTACTCGTTTATTTGAAATTCAGTGATGCAAGTCCTGAATTTACAAACATTTCTGTGATTCTATAAGAACCCTTATAGAAATGTAAATCCAGCAGTCTAGTCTTACATTAATTTAACAATGGTGTACACAAAGGTGTACATAAGCAAAGTGTTGTCATATTGTGAAATTTGATTCCCGTCAGATGGCCGGCTGTTTAAAGGAATATCGACAGTAATTGGTTTTACTTTCTTTTCATTCGTGTTGCTCTTTGACTTTGAAACAAATGCCCTACACTTTTGCTCCAATATGCAGTCTTGTGACTCAATGATACGATAATCAAGTTTTGTCAGGTTCAGGGAGGTTATGTCCTTAGGATAAGCGTCAAGTAATCCTGAAATAATCGCCATCCTCTTGTTGTCCAGGCAGCAGAAGGTGACATTCTGCCCTGCCTTAGAAACGGACAGGATTTTGGCCTCCAGCTCTCGGGTGAGCGTCGGTTGGTACATGGAAATGTTCAGCAAGATGTAACCGACGAGGATTGCAAGTAGTCCCATGTTTAGTTTGGTGAAACCTGAAAACAGTATTCTGTATTTAGATACAGCAGTTAGGTAAAGCATTACATCATAATACAGAGCAGTTTATGAAAACTGAACTTAAAATTCACCACAAAAAATTCAACAAAATGGTACGACTATCTATTAACCAATGCATTAATATGATTTTAAAATGTTTATACATAAAGATTCAAAGCTATTGGAAGAATATCAGGCAAATACACTTAAAACTATGCTAAGCTATATGATGAAATGTCAAGTTTATTAATGCTCCTAGTACAGTGATGGTAAACCTCTTGTGTTACAGTAAATGGGTTCACATTTCTTTTTATAAAAATAAACTTCAAATATGTAAACGTTTACAATAAGCTGCCAAAACAGAACATTTTAAACTAGATCTACAATGTGTAACACATCTGCATAAACTAATATTATTAATATTTTGTTTTGAATCTTCAAAACACACGCAACATTGCAACAATCCCCTCAAATATGTCACAATATAGCCACAATGAAAATAGGCAAAATATTCAGGTTTTAAGTGTGTTAGAAGATAAACTAGTCAGCAATGGGTACAGGAGTTATTCGGAGTCGAACTTCAGTAACACTCTCTTGGTAGGTAGAGAATTAGTTATACTACTATAGGTTGAACTCCTCAGAACGAGGAATTTTCAACTGAATCAACTGTCTGCACAGACGTGTTCTTTAAAATGAACATTTCAAGCAGGAATTACTTGAATGCAAATGTTTTCGGGCCTTTATAGAGCAAATGAACATTTATGGAAATGAGGTAGTATTAGTTATCTTTTATTTGAGGAAAATAATAAAAAGCACACATTTTATTTTGACGTGGAAATATAACACAATTTTTATTTCAATATAGCTGTAAAAGTCCTAAAATCTACAACACTTTGTTCACTGATCTGAAACATTATCTGGGCAATTGAATGTAATACAAATATTTACATTCACAATTGAGTAACTCTATATTTTTACTAACTTTAAAGACAAATTTTCTAAATGTATTAAAATGCTCCTTGCGGTGAAACATGTGAGATTTCTTACTCAGAATTTAATTTTAGGGTTTTGAGAACAATTTAGGATTTTGAGAACAATATCCGGGGTGGAAGAGTCCTGCCCGAGTTGTTACATCGCTCTTCTCTAACTTAGGCGACCGGGTTTGATCCCACAGATCGCATGTGGCATATGTAAGAACAAAGTTGCGTCTGGGGGGTTTCTCCTGATACTTCGGTTTCCCCCGCCATTCATTCCATTAATTGCTCCATAATTATACAGGCTGCTTTCAAAACGACACCAAACGAAGATAGCAGTCGATTAGCTTACACTTTGACTTGTCCGAATCTTGATGTCGCAACTTTCAAACTCTTCTATTTAAAGTTTTATGTGTGTTTAAAAATCGCACACATTTGGGATTAGGTAGAAGGAACAACGGTTGTCATACCTCACGTAAACAACCTCAGAACATGTTATACGAAACACAACAAAACCCACATACTACGCTTTCCATTACTAAGGTGACCTGTCTCGCGCCGGCGTGTCTATCAAACCACGCCTACACCACGCGAATGGGACCTTCGCACCAACCGGCATCTCTCTTTGAGTGAGCCAGGCACGTGCCATTTGGTTATGTACGACTGCATTATTCATGGTGATTTTATGGCAGTTTTTGTATGTGCCGAATTTAGAGCTGAAAATTATATTCACGTACCACGTACGGTATGACCAACAAGGTCTACATCTTCGTTTGGTGTCGCTTTGAAACAGCCTGTATTTCATTGCATTTATTACAGGCTCGGTTTGTGTCATATATTTCCTCACTCATACCAGGCGTCGCACTGAACACCGAACCTGGCTTCTCTCTGATCCAGAGCCTCTGCTCCTCAACGAGTGTCTGAACCTTGGCGCGGATTCGTTAGTCGCGGAGAGGAGGAAGCCCTACATATGCGGAGGAAAAACAGAGAAAGAAAGAAAGACAGAAAGAGAGAAAGAAAGAAAGAATCAATCTGAAAGATTTAGTATCATAGCTGGAATTTGAACAACGGATTCTGAACTTTACATATCGTTGCTCTAACCATCTGAGATACCGCGGAACTAAGCTGCTTATAGCGACGGCACGGAAACCGAAGATCCATGGTTGAAATTCCGACTAAGGCGTTGAATTTTTCAGTCTGATTCTACCTTTGCTACCTTAGCCTACTCACGGCTTGTGTGGAAAACGTTAGTTATCATTCGTTGAGTTAACATTGGCTAACTATGAAACCGGAATAATAAGGTGCTCATGAGACTGTAAACCGCCATTGGAATATGCTATTTCAAAACACCTTGAAGTTAATGCTAAAATGTCATACAGGTGGAGAGCATAATGAAGTGTAAGAATGTTGTCATGTTTCCTTTTTCTATTTACCATACGTTTTCAATAGCTTTTACTATTGGTTTTCCATTTTACGCATACACATATTTACATTTACATGATCACAAACACCTATGCCTAAGGTGGGAATCGAACCCGCGATCCCGTGCGCCACGGAGTAGCAAAGCACAATGTAAGCAATGAGCAGCGGAAAGGAAAGCTAAACATCCGTGGCTCAGATCCCAGCTATGGTATTGCACTTAACGTCATGTTTCTAACTTACAGGCTTAAGTCTGTACACGGCTTATATGAAAGAGTACTACTATCAATGTACACAATATGCTGAGGTTTTTATGAAAGTACGATTAATTTCTCCCTAAAGATATGACATATCTGTTTATTTTCTTTGCGAGGTATTTATATCAAATAAAAGGATACTTTTTCAAGTATTTGGTCACGTTACACTTCATGAAAAAAGGTTTTATCTAGTAATGCTAGTTCACCGTTAATATAAATAGGCGAAATTTGAGAAAAATTACATGGAAAAATTTTCGAACATTTTGATTTTCTGTAAAATGGCTCTAACGATTTTGATTAATAGCTCTTATATTTAAGCTATTTACGCATCAAATAAAATGTCTATCTTGAATTTTCTGCGAATAGCTTCTGAAGACCTGTTTATTCTGGATGGATTTTGCTGAGTTTTACATAACCAGTAAACCGTAAGATAGACAGAAGCTTACTGCAAAAAATGTAGATCTTGTTAAAATACACAATTTATGTCACATGCATTTTTTTCGTGGATTTTACCGTTTTCGAGATATTCCTTGTTATTAGTTTCAGTCGTAAACTAGGTACTTATACTTTTCCCACACAGGAAGTGTCCGATTTTCTTTTGTTCTACTGGCCAAGCAAAGAAGCGATTTACAATGACAATCGTATAAAGACAGCTTTTAAAACGTTTGACTATCACTGTAGCATAGCACATTCCTTTAGTTCCCTTTTACTTATGAGGAACTAAGTAATAAGAACATCTCGATTATCATGGTGTAGAAAGATCTTTGTAAGAAATTTGTTTGTAGAGCAGCTAGAGAAAGTCATATGAGTGTAACACATAAGAGTTTTTTTTTATCTAATATGAAATGCTCCTTGGACCCTGTGGTTTATCGTAAGGATCTTAGATTTTATTTTTCTAGCACGTATGTACAATGTATCTACATAGTAGATTGAGAAGGTATTTTATTCCATCCAAAACTTCGATACCGACATTTCACCGAAAATATATTTTGAAATCCCCTGAATACAAAGACTTTTTTTTTTACAAACATGACTGTGTGTGTGTCTGTCGGCAGCATAGTTCAAAAACGGAAAGTCAATTAAATACACGGTTGGAGTGTTGCGGGTAGACATCAGACTATCGACACGTAGCACGATGCGTCCATGAGGTGTGACGTCAACTCCATGCGCACTCAACAAAACGTAAGCAATTATACAAAATACGGAGTTGCAGTCCGAGTGTGAAAGAGGACGGTCGTGTTTTGTGTCTTGCTCGTAACTACCTGGAAAAAGTTCGACAGTGGAAAGCGTACGAGATCTCATTGAACAGTTGAGGCAAGAAATGCGTGTAGGATTTGAAAAGTGCAGCCTAAAATCGCTGGAAAGTGCCGTGGAGAATGTGACAGTTCGAATGCGTGCTCTGGAAGAGAAAATGGATTATTTAGAGAACCAATCTCGTAGAAATAATATTGTGCTATATGGTGTGACGGAAGAAGCGGGAGAGAGTTGGGAGATGACGGAGGAAATAGTGAAAAGGGTCATCTCACAAATAGGAATCGAACTCCGCGAGTTTGATGTGGAGAGAGCCCATCGTGTAGGTCGACGTGGCAATGTAAGGCGACCTATTGTGTGTAAACTGGCTCATTATAAACTCAAGGTGGCCATCCTTCGAGATGCTCGTTATTTACGGGGAACGGGAATAAGCATTAGCGAGGACTTTAGCCAGCGTGTAAGAGAAGAGAGAGAATTCTTAAAGGGACACATGTTCGAGGCCAGGAGGCAGGGCTGTCATGCCGTATTGCGCTATGACAAGCTCTTCATTAACGGACGAGTCTGGAACCGACAGGAGCTGGAGAGCACGGAACAGCCTAGAAGTAGTGCGGAAACCGAACCCAGGACAGGGCAGCTAGAACAGGTAGCCAGTGCATCAGCCCCAGCAGGTAGCAGGTCCCTCAGCAGAACATCAGGTGCCTCAAGTTATGCCGACAGGGAAGGGCAAAGAGGAGAGGAGGGTGAGACAGTCTTCGACGGAAAAGCCAACAACAACGCCCCTCCGCGCCCTTAGGCTGACAACAGCTCGACAAAGGGTCAGCCAAGTTGTAGGAAGACCATCAGCAAGGAAACAATAGGACCCAACCCCTTCTCTGAGGATTGTCACATGGAACATCGAAGGCTTCAAAAAAAGGTTGGGTAGCGAGCATTTCTTGTATTTCCTTAGTGATTTTGACGTTGTATGTTTAACAGAAACTTGGTTGAAAAACGGAGAAAATATAACACTTGCTAATTTCCATAGTTTTAGTAGGGGAAGGGAGACATGGGGAAGGAGGGATATGAGTTTCATTCAGGTCTGAGCTGGAGGCTGAGATAACTAAATTAGAAATCAGTTTGGAAGGGGTGATTGCTGTATCTTTGGCACAGGGGGGAGTACAAATAATAGTTATAGGATTATACAACCAGCCAGCAACGTCCAAGTATGCAAACAGGAATTTCTTCAGTGACTTAACCGAAACGTTAGTGCAGTTACAGGACAAGTTTCCAGGAACTGAATTAATTCTCTTAGGAGATTTTAATGCGAGGTTAGGAGGGGAGAATATTTCTCTAACGGGGGGTCATCAATGGGGGGAGGAATTCCGCGAAAGTCAACGAAAGAGCAAGGATAGTTTTATTAATGGGGACGGCAGGCAATTACTTGCTTTCTGCGATGCCTTCTCTTTAGAAATAATGAATGGCAAGTACGGTGAGGATCGAGAGGGAGAACTTACTTTCATAAATGAAAATGGGGGTAGTGTAATAGATTTTATTTTAATAAGTCAGGGTTTAATTGGCAGAATTAGAAATTTTTGGGTGGGGGATCGTATCGAGTCACATCACTGTCCGGTTGTCCTGGAACTGAATATAGAGACGGCCATAGTGGCGCATGCACCTGAAGAGGGGCAGGGGGACGAAAGGAGATTCATTAGTAAATTTATATGGAAACCGATAGAAAAAGAAGTATTTGTTGATAAATTAGAAAGAAGATTAGGGGAAAGGAACGCAGGCACAGCGGAGGAACTAACGCGTATAATAGCAACGGCTGTGGGGACAATGAAGGTCCAAATGCATGGTAAGGTAAAACGATTCAATGGTTGGTATGACCAGCAATGCAGAACTGTAAAGAAACAAGCAGAGGAGGCTCTGTCAAAATTCAGAAGGGAGGGGGGAGATGACATTAGGAAACTGTTTACAAAAAAGCGAAGGGAGTATAAACAGCTCTTACGGGAAAAGAGAACTATGTGGCAAGACAAAATTACTCAGAAAATTAGTAATATGTTAACACGGGGGGATAACGCTGAGATGTGGCAAGTAGTAAAACATTTAAGAGGTAACCGTCAGGCGCCCAACGAAATTTCTCCCAGAAAATGGGCAATGCATTTTATGGGAATATTCGGGAAAGGTGAAAGGGAAGGAATTTTTATAAAGGAAGTGCAAATTTTGGGAAATCTTGAGATCCCAATACTGGACGAAGAAATATCAGCACGAGAAATAGCACAGGCGCTGAGGAGTCTGAAGGAAGGCAAAGCTCCAGGGTTGGATGGGCTGCCCCCGGAAGTTTTTAAAGCCGCAGCCAATGTTAATGAGTTTGGTAGGAGTATGCTCCAGATATGTAACAGATTGTTTATTGAGGGGAATTACCCTACCTGTTGGGGAAAGGGCATTATTCATCCCATTTATAAAGGGAAGGGAACTATTGGAAATCCGGATAACTATAGGGGGGTTACTCTTTTGCCAATTATGGAGAAAATTTATTGTAGACTGTTATATAACCGAATAAAGGACTGGGAATCTAAATTTGGCAAACTTTCAAAATTTCAAATGGGTTTCAGAGAAGGATACAGTACCATAGATGCCGCTTTTATATTAGACACTTTAAGGACGAAGCAACTGTTAGTTAAGCGGGGAAAGCTTCATTGTGCTTTTGTGGACTTTAAGAAGGCATTTGACTCTATCAATCGAAATGCATTATGGTACAAACTAGGCAGAAATGGGTTATCAAGTAAAATGGTTAGAGCATTGCAGGCAATGTATCAAAATTGTGAATTCTGTGTGAAGCACTACAGAAACAGAGTGTCCGAGAGCTGCCGAAGCTATAGGGGAGTGAGGCAGGGTTGTATTTTATCTCCCTTGCTATTTAATCTCTTTGTGGATGATATTATTGATACAATGATAGCAGCGAATATTCAAGCGCCAGTAGTAGCGGATTTGCAGATCGCAACACTTTTATACGCAGACGATTTAGTATTGTGCTCTACGACAGTAAACGGATTGCAACGAGGACTGGACAAACTTAAGAACTATTGCGATGAATGGCTACTTACAGTTAATGTGAATAAGACTAAGGCAATGACTTTCAAAAAGGGTTGTGTTTATAGCAGGGAGGAGACTTGGACATATGCAGGACAGATACTGGACAATGTTAAATCTTTTGTGTACTTAGGACTCACATTTACAATGAACGGAAAATGGACAAAACACATTGACATTGCGAAACACAAGGCAAGTGTGAAAGCGGCGGAAGCTCTCCGGATACGCTGCAGAATTCCGAATATCTCCATAACCTTAATGGAAACTGTATACGGAGCGATAGTTAGATGCACGATGACATACGGAGGAGAAATATGGGGGTGGGAACAAACAGGAAATCGGGATCAAGTGAGGACCCAATTTTTGAAAGGAATTCTGGGTGTAGGGAGGGGTACGGCAAACTGCGGAATAATGAGGGAATTCGGGGTACATAGTGAAACGATAGAGTGCAAAATCAGAGCAGTTCAATATTGGATGAGAATCGTTCACGGAAACCAATCTCTAATTAGGGCAGTCTGCTACCGTGAACAGTTGCGAATGGAAGGTAATTTGACGTGGGCATCAAAATTAAAGAAAGGGTTGGAAACCATTGGGATGGGAGACATTTGGATGGCGGGGCAGGAAAACAGGCGAAGTATTTGGAGAAAAATTAAGAAACGTCTCTGTGATATTGGCAGACAGCAAATAATTGCGCAATGCACAGAGAAGGTGTCATTAGAAGTACAGTCTGGGCTGAAATCGGAGTGGGGTATGGAGCAATACATCAAAACAGGTACCAAACTCATTAGAGAGGGGCTCGCGTGGATTAGACTAGGAGCATGGAGGAGCACGAAAATTTCTGACGAGAATGGTACGAGAATCTGTCCCATTTGCGAGGAGGAAGAGTCGTGGACTCACATCTTGGCAAGATGTAGGGGCACGGAGGAATGGCGGGAAAAATATTTGCCGCGATTTTTTACCATTGCGAATGTAGGGATAGAAGCATGTTGGACGCTACTGGCAGGCACGGAAAACATGGACGGGCCAGGTACATTTATACTTAAGGCAAGACAGCTGAGATCTGAGGAGGCTGCCAATAGAGAAGGGGGGGATAAGATCAACTAAACAAAAGTGACTACAATGTTCTACATACATATATATTATGTCATACTTAGGTCACTGTTGTGCTAGGGTTGTATATATTATGTGTATATATGTCCTTTAAGTGTAATTGTCTATTATAAGAGGGTGCATTTATGAAGCATACTCTGTGCTGTAAATTTAAACTGCTATATTTTAATATCTTTGTATCTTTATTTTCGGATTCACTCTTAATTTTATTGTTGTTTAATATTGCTTTTGACTGTGCATTTCCTTTGTCTTTTTATTTTCGTGTTTACGCTTCTAATTCTTTGTTGTTTTAATATTGCTTGTAATGTATATTGAAATTCTATGTATGATATTGCTATGTTAATAAATACACTTATTCATTCATTCATTCATTCATACAAAATACTTTAAGCATAAGCTATTTTTATGAGAGTTTATATATCTGTATATTTCATTTTAATCAAGACAGTAATTGCAGAAATAGCACATATTACACACTTTGTTACAAATGCAAAGGGAATTGCGAAAGTAAAATGTTTAAGAAGTGTACTGGCCTTAAAATGTAATACATTTTTCATGAATTCGGGAGAAACGACAATGTTTACAGAACTTAAAAAGAATGACAAACAGTTATGCAATAATGGATATCGCGGACATGTCTAATGCCACAATTTTGTTTTTGGAAACAAATCTGTGTGTTTAAGATATCTAAGATTTTTCTATCCCTTAAGGTTTATTAGCTATAGAAAATAGCTTCCGAATGAACAGATATTCATAGTCTATTCTCAGAAAATTTCAGATATAACTTTTATTACTTACGTTAATATCTTTAATATTATGTATTTTAATCAAAATCGTTAGTCATTTTTGCTCTTTTAGCGAGCATAGAAGGAAATTTAGTTCATAAATATAGTAATTATCGTGGCTAATGTGGGAATATTTATAAAACGCATACCTATAAGGGGAGAGAGCCAGAAGAATCAGTAGAAAATATAGAAGAAGCAGAAGAAGAGAAACAAATCCGATATTAAAAGAAGAGTTTGAACGTGCAATAAAGAGCAGAGAAAGCGCCAGTAAATGATACAATCGCTGGAGAAATGCTGAAGTATGTAAACTGTGAAGTAGAAAGGACCGTATGTGAACTATGAGTTTAGATACTGCAAGATTATACCAATACCAAAAAATCAAAAACAGAAAAATGTGATCACTATCGTACTGTAAGTATATTATCGCATCATCTAAAACATTAACCAAAATTATATATAGTACAAAAGAAATTAAAGTCGAAGTACACTTGATAGTTAACCAAGAAAAAGAGAAGCAAATTTATCAATGGAAATAGGAATAATAAAAAAAAAATGAGGAAAAAGTAAATGTAATACACATATAGCATTTGTAGACGTAGAAAAATATTTTAATAATGAGAAATGGGGAAGATGCTCAAAACTCTTAAAGAATTATTAATACAAATCTAGATATATCAGAATTATTTGGAATTTATAAAAAGTTGGAAAGTAATTATAAACCGTGGAAACAGTAAGGAGAAAACTCATATAAGGAAATTCGTAAGAAAAGGATGTGCATTATCACCAATACTCTTCACTGTATACAAACAAAGAACACTAAATGAAGTTACAAAAAAAAAAAAAAAAAATAAAAAAAAATACAGGCATGGATATAAAAATACAGTTAAAATTTACATTCCCGATTTCCAGATGACATTGCAAAATCAACAATCTCAAACAAAACTTTATTAAACGGAAATTATTAGATGAAGCTGAAGAATTTTATAACCTATGAAGCAAAATAACATCTGATGGAATAAGTAAAAAGGAAGTATTAATAGACTATGACAAGAAAAAGTTGGCTTCATTAAGAAAAATAAATTATTTACATCCAATATATTAGATTAGAAATTAGGAAGAAGCTGTTGAAAACATATGTATCTATGGAGCATAAAGTTATGGGTGTGAAGCTTAGTAAATACTAAAATCAAAATGGAGAAGAATAGAAGCATTTGAAAACTAGTTGGACTAATAAACTAACAATGAAGAAATTTGGGTGAGAGCAAAAGCAAAAAGAGAAATTTGAAACCGAACAAGAAAAAGAAGAATAAAATACATAAGAAGTTTATTAAGATACCTAAATAGTTTGAGAGAATAGCAAAGAAAGAGAAAGACTACAATACACGGTACAAATTAAGAAGGACATGGTCTGAAGAAATCACAAAGAATTGAAAACAATGCAGTGAATAGTTCAGAATGGAGAATCACTGCAAGCTAATTTAAGGATTGAACTAAATCAGAAATTATGTTTGAGAAAATAAACAGTTTTGAAAAATGTTCCATATAAAGGTGAGTTGGGGTTGATGAGATATTGTTAAAAATCTTTGTTTCGCAACTTTGGAAGATACCAAATGCATACCAAATTTGACGTTTATCCAAATGTTCGTTGTTGAGCTATTTTGTCCGCACGCGCACATACACAATCACACACATATATACCTGACCAAGTTCTAAAAATGTTTTTATTCATGGTGCCTCAAAACATACATTTCCGTTTAAATATGATTACTGTATTTTTTGGTGGAATGAAATACCTTGTCTGATTACCTACTATGTACACTGAAGTACATAAAAGGTGGCTGATTCTTCTTAATCGCAATAGTGTTTTCCTCTCTGTAAGGTTTCCACCTTAACGTAACGAACTTTTTATTCCACCCAGTAGGTATTAGGTCTCTGTGTGACTGGCCTGAAAAATAATTCTTGGACATAAATACAAACTAAGGAGCGATTTTAATAACCTTGATCTGAAGTGACTATCGGACTTTTGAGCAAGGAAAATTATAGGCATGTGCGATTAAACTGGACGACAACAACGATAATCAGCGACGTGGGCACGCAGGACTTTACTTCCTCTAAATACTATACGTGTGTGTTAGAGGAAGTAAAAATAGTAGAATATTGTAACATTACTGTAAAGGAAATGTAAAGAGCGATACAAACACTTTATGGAGTGCACAGTAAAACACTTCAAAGCCCTTGCTGCAGATTATATAATTGAGGCATGCTTCCCAAATGGTTTGTATTACAAGGAAACTCTAAATATAAGACCTAAGGTGCTCCATTCAATGGTTTTTTCTATCTGCTCTGCAAACAAGCTTCTTACAGAAGCTTACTCCTCTTTCTACTTCATGCTAATCAAGATAAACATTAGTAAAATGATCTTACTGCTTAGTTCCTTATGAGTAGAATGGAACTATGAAATTTGCTTTTTTTCAGTTGTGACTTCAAATTTCATACTAAACAACTTCTTATAATATTAAGTTTTTAAAGCAAAAATTGCTACATAATTCGTCCTGTGTCACTTAGGCAAAGCACCACATGCGGTCGCCTGGGATCAAACATGGGCCACCTTGGTGAGAGACGAGTAATCTAGCTACTCAGCCACGGCGCGGCCGGACGTACTATCACTGAGTAAACTTTGTATTAGCGTTCTTTACGATATATCTGTAGCTGCAGTTGACCACAGAGCACACTGGATCCAAGTATTATGACACATGAGTCGAAATAACTGGGAAAGAAAGTATTGAAAGCTAACATTCCAGGACTAAATTTAGGTTACAGCTAGGAGGAATGATGAAAACGCAAAGCAAGTCTGATGCATAATACGTTAGGTGTAGAAAGAGTTACACTGGAGCAGAAAAGTATATTTAAAGCACATGTTTTACATCCTTTGAATGAAGTAAGTTAAAAAAAATGTACTTCTGAATGAGAGAGGAGAGGAAAGATACCATAAGTAAAAACTGAGAAATGGAGCAAGTACTTGTACCAGATGGTGTTCAAGGGTACCTGTTCAAAGAGTTTCAGGACAATACGTTCTCTATAGCTACATAGCCGTATAGAATTTACTGGATAACAGTTAAATAAGTTCTTTCAAATAAGCAAAATGAAAAAAGCGTTGTAGAGCTCCTAATTCGATGTTTACAGTCCATATTTAAAATAGTAAAGTATAGTACCATAATCATTCTATAAAAGAGCAGAAAACATTTCACTTTTAACAACTCTAAGAAATTAAAATTTTTGCTTTTCGCTTTTTGCTAAAAAGGCTATAATCTTATATTGCTACTTGATTAATTAAACACCGTCCCAGTTGTTTAAACCTAAACATAAGTAATGTTGCCGGTTTTGTATTTACTTTATGTTATCATCACTCATAGTTTGTGGATCAATTTAATGCTATGGAAAACTACTTTTAATATTAAACTATTGCAAATATTAGTAAAATTTGTTTCTGCAACATTATGTATCTTTAAGCTTCCTCAACTTAATTCTGTAACAGATGGATTTGAAGGCACGTTAATGAAACGAACTAGAGCTATTATTATTATTATTATTATTATTATTATTATTATTATTATTATTATTATTATTATTATTATTATTATTAATATTATTATTAATATTATTATTATTATTACTATTACTATTATTACTATTGTTATTGTTATTGTTAATATTATTATTATTATTAATTATTATTATTTATTATTATTAATTATTATTTGTTATTATTATTATTATCATCATCATCATCATTATTATTATTATTATTATTATTATTATTATTATTATTATTATTATTATTATTATTACTATTACTATTATTATTATTATTATTATTATTTATATTATTATTACTATTATTATTATTTATATTATTATTACTATTATTATTATTAGTATTATTATTATTACCATTACTATTATTATTATTATTATTATATTGTAGAGTTTCCCCAAGAAGAAAGAAAGTATCAACGTGACTGGTTACAGTTTATTCTTCAGAAACCTCACAACTAAGAATTTAGCATTTTTTACGGTTCATACAGGCTTTTCTTTTGTCCGTGGTGGTGTCTTTGTCACAGCTATCCGACAGGAAGTGTTAGGCAGAATTGTGTTTGCCTGCGCGTTAGAAAACAGCTCGACTTGGTGAGTGGGACGACGCAGTCGGGAAACAACTCTTCCAAGTCTTGGTCACAAAGACAAAAAAAAATCTTATGTGTTCCATTCAGAATGACTTTCTCTACCTACTCTGCAAAAAAAATTATTCTTACAAAACGTTACTCGTCTATCTAATTCATGCTAACCGAAATAAGCATTAGCTGAGTGGTTGTATTACTTAGCTCCTTCTCCTTAGCAGAAAGGAAATAAGGAAACGGACAAGGCTGAAACGATGGTCAAATGTTTTAAAACCTATCGCTGTTATATTTTAATTGAAATTCGCTTTAATGCATGGCCAGGAGTAAAACAAAAGAAACACAGACGACGTCATGTTTGAGAATAGTTAAGTATTTTGAAATTGATACTAATAACAAGGAATGTCCGAGAAATGGTTAACTCCAAAACACATACACACATACACACACAGACACGCATATCTGTAACGGCTCTAAACTTTTTGTGCGCTAAGTTTTTTTTTTTTTTTTGTCTATCTCTTACGGTTTTTCAGGCATGCAAAAACCATTCAGAGTGAAGAGCACCTCAGAATTTTTTCAATAAATTGAAGATGTATATTTTATTTACAATATAAATATTTTAGTACACAAAATCGTTAAAGCTATTTTTGAAAAAATAAAAATTTTCGAAAATATTTTCATGTAAAGGGTAATTTGGTGTGCAGTATTTCCCTGAAAATGGTCATGTCACATCCTTGGAAGATCCTACACCTAAGTAAAAAGTTTGGCATGTAACGAACTTTTCGGTTTTGAGTTATGCTGTCCAATGACACCCCCCCCCTCCACACACACATACACCCGGATGCTTTCTCCAAAAGAAGCTTCTACAGCGGTTCTTGGTTGATGCTACGATATTAAAGAGTACGGATCTGAAATTTGGTCAAAGAGTTCAAAACACTCCAAAATTAGTTTTTCATCCAAATCCGTCTTGAACATTTAGCTTCAATTCAATTTCCTTTCTAAATCCTTTAAAGTAAAAAGTGTGACCATTTAAATGCCCATGAGCACATGATCTAATGAACTTACATTTACTCAACTTTCATTTTGCTAGAACTTTTGCACGTTAAATTACAATTTAATTTATAACCATAAATATTTAAATTTTCAGAAGAAACTCGGAGAGAATGCGCTTAAAAACGGCATATGGATTATTCTTCACTTTGAAATTACTTAGCATATGACTTAAATGATTCGACCACTGAGGATAACTTGTTACCAAGTTATAATTAAAGTGTTACTTCTTTTCGGAAACCACCAGAGGAAGAAAACATATATACCCACCTGTCAATGTAGGAGATTTTAAATACTGCAATAGTATGCACGTTTTTCCATGAAAATTACGATTTATACATCGTGTGCAAACCCCGTTTAATTAGTATAATAAAAGTAAAATATCGCACTTTTCTCGAAAAATTAATGAAGGGAGTCGCCCTCTGTGATGTTGTGGTTACCATGCTGACGTCATATACCCAAGGTCGCGGGTTGAAACCCGGGGGAGGACGATGGATATTTTTCGGGCGTAAAAACCCTTGGCATGGCTTTTTTCGGAAGGGAAGTAAAGTCGTGGGCCCCGTGTCGTAGATTTACAGCACGCAAAAGAACCTCAAGCCTGATAGAGGGGCCTCTGAGCAAATTTAAGCGGTCTTTCACGCCCAGTATAGAATGGGACGCTGAGAACCACAGCAGTTAGAGAGCGTCCATAAATAAAACGCTATTTCATTTCAACTGTTGAAGACATCTGCGTGAAATTTAAGGCACTTATAATTGTGACAAATTTTTGGAAGAAAGGGGGAAGACGTGAGATAGAATGGCAAGATTTAGAAATTTCACCTATAGGTACCCATAAAAACTGACCTTCAATTTCTGTGTACCCATTTCAAGGCTGAAACTTTTTCATTTCATATTTTAAGGATGCTCATATACAGTTTGGTGCACCAAATTAATTGTATAAATATACATAGATCAGAAGGTTATAATAGTTTATGTGAGTGCTCTCCTTGAATTCTTAGTTAAAAATTCTTAGCTAGTTTTATGGACGCTCTTTAACTACTGTGGTTACCAGCGTCCCATTTTATATTGGGCGAGATATACGTTTAAAGTCTTCTTAGAGGCCTTTGTATCAGACTTAAGGTTCTTTTACGTGCCGTAAATCTACGACACAGGACCACCGGCTTTACTTCGCTTCCTAAGAAGGCCATGCTTTGGGATTTCCACCTGAAAAAAAGGCCATCGGCCTCCGCCTAGGCCACGGAGGACAACAATATGTGTGAAGCTTTACAGCTGCTGCTTGTTTGCGTACATTGGTTTGCAATAATATCACCATCATGTCCTTCTTAACACCGAGGTATGCTACATGCACGCTAGTTTGTGGCATAGCCAAGTTGATTTGAAAAGTAAGATGTAACGTAAAATTTCAATTTTAATTTCTGGCTAAACTCCTAGACCTGCGAGAAAAAGATAAGTGAAATTTGTTCCGAAAATGACCCTCTTTTGTTTCTGCAACAAACATTTTTTTTCAGTCAAAGCAATAAGCACACTAAGCCATTCTAAAGCTGTAATAAAAATATTATTTTTTTCTGGTAAATCACGTCTTAGAGAATAAAACCGTAATAATGTTTTTGTTACACTTATCACTTTGAACACGCTCTTAACGTACGGTGCAAGTACATTCCACCTTGAAGTTCAGAAGTGCGGCAAAAGACTATGAAATATATACAAGGGCATATAAAAATTATATGTACATTCTTTCGTTGTATTATCACAAATTCTCTAGCTGTACCAAAAGCAAACTTTCTTTACAAAAGATTATTATCTAATCTATATCATGCTAACCGAGATCAACATTAGCAGAATTTAGCTTATTACTTTCTTCCTAGCAAGTAGGAGAGAAATAAGGGAATACACTAGGCTAAAGAGACAGCCAAATAATGTAAAATTCATCGCAATGTGAAATAATTGAAATTCGATTCTCTTTTGCATTCCCGGGAGGTAAAACAAAAGAGATGAAAAGTTTAAGCAGTTTAATATTGAAACCAATAACAATGAATATCTCGGAAACGGTTAATTCTACAAAAAGAATATATGACATATAGTGTGAGTTTTAATGGGATCTATAGTTTTGTGCAGTAATTCCTTGTCTACTTCTTAGGGTTTATGAGTTATTCAAAATTCATCAAGAATAATGATATCTTTATATAATACACCCAGAAAATTCAATATATACATTTTCTTTGTCATGCAAATATTTTAAACATGTATTTTAATTAACTCGTTAGTCATTTTTGAGAAAATCAAACTTTTATGAAAAAGTGTTCCATGTAAAGTTTAGATGGAAGTGGGGGATTTCCCTGGAAAATCTTTGTGGATACTAAATTTAAATACCAAGTTTGGTATTTAACGCACTTTTCGCTTTTAAGCTCTGCTGCACACAGACACACACAAAAACAGACTCACACGTGGATATTGCCTGAAAGTGTTTTTTTTTTTTTTAATTTATTCAGGGAATCTCAACACATATATTTCTGGTGAAATCTCGGTATCGAATTTTTGGGTGAACTACAATAGCTTCTCTGTCTACTATGTTCATTCTACTAAGGTACCAGAGAAAGAGAAAATATGCTCAGCAAACTTGAACGTTCAACCACTTTGTTCATTATAAATTTTATAGAAAATGTAAAGGGGTGAAATTTGAAATGTCATTGGGACGAAATAAAGCATGGCCTAGAAACATGAAACCACAAATATTGTATGTGTATGAAAATGATAAGCAATGAATTTTGTTGCGCTGAAATTTCAAATTGCTGAGGAAGAAACACATGGGAAATCAGCTTTTACTTTCTCAACTACATACCTCTAGTCCAGCTGATTTTCTACTACTCGTATGTTGTTTGTGATTGAGAGTGGCAGTGTATCACAACGCTCATACACCACTGTTGTCAAAGCAGGAATAAACAGCTATTTTTCACACCTTCTTAAAGTAGCTTGAACTCACGGCTTTGAAATATTTCTTCTAACCGATGAACTAATATCAAATTGCTATAATAATAGATGTGACAACCATAAACGTAACAATAAAAATTCGCACTTACAACTGGGACTGCACTCACGGATATGCTACACCAACATGCAACAAAGCCCAAATTGCACTGAGCACCTATGGGAAGGATGCTGTAGCAGAGAACCTACTCTATATTCTGTAGACGTTGTCCCCACCACTGTGCAAAAAAACAACAAGAACAACAGCAAGGCAGATGTTAAACCAGAATGCTGATGCATTGCTTCACACTATTCTAATTTACTGCGGAATTTTACAGCGCTACGCTTTCTGCAGATGATAATTCTATTACACCTGTCTCTTTCTTTACCGCTACGGAATGTCATGGCCGAAGATACAGCGGCGATACTAACGTAGTTAAGGAAAGTATTCCATTCCACTCCAAATTTCGCTGTTGAGATTTCTCGTGTATACATTTTTTCGGGCTTTTGAATAAAAGAAAACAAAAAAAAAACATTACTTTTAGATCAGTATACTTAAAAGGAATTTTGGATAAATATTAAACTGGGTTTTTATGCTCAGCATCTTCCAAAGATGGGCGTCAAGGATATCCAAGAAATTTGCTGGGCCGCAAACTACCCGTTTCATGGGAAAAAATTTCGACATTTTTTTCTTTTCTCAGTACAATCTAACAATTTCAATTAAAATACAATAGAATTAATATAGCTACATATAAATACAATTTTATTTTATCCATATTGTTAAACATGTCATTAAAATAGCCTCTTCATTCGGATGCATTTTGTATAATTTCGTGCAGCGGTTAAACCATAAGAAAAAAGCGAAGATATTCTGCATAAAATATCTAGACATCTTTAAACCATGTAATTTTCTGAGATATCCGTTACTTATTGATTGCATTTTCAATACTTTGTCATTCCTTTAAGTGCCATGGCTTTTATTTCTTCTCGTGAATGCCAAATAAAGAGTATATGGTATTTCAAGGCCATCATAGTGATATACTTTTAAACATCTGACCATCGGTTAGGTTACCTCTATATATCCCTCCTTTATGTCCGAAAAAGAAGTGAGTAACCTGTCTATTTAGGGAAATATATATCTGGATTAACATGAAATGGATAAAAAATAAGCTTTCTTAGGTAAACATTGTTGGTATGTAAAAATAGTGATAGATAACAGAGAAAACCATGTGAATGTTACACATAGGTGGTGGTGATTATGATGATGCTTTACCTTTGAAACGTATTGCCTGTTGTCGATGTTTTTAACATGTGTACAGTTTTCTTTGGATTTCTTGTTTGGGTTTCTACATTAGATTTCTCTCTCTCTCTCTCTCTCTCTCTCTCTCTCTCTCTCTTTCTCTCTCTCTTTCTCTCTCTGTCTCCCTCTATTTCTCCCTCTCTCTCTCCACGCGCTCACATACATCCACACGCTCACACACTCATTCATAGTTTTAGACTCCAGGGACTTGTATAAGAATTATTATGGCTTCCTTTTCTACTCCCACGTCTTAAGCTGCAGATGTTCGCATAAATGGCAACAATAACGAAAGAAAGGACATAAAACACCGTATGGCAGAAACAAAGCTAGATAATTCCTCTGGCATTCTTCCTCTGCCACAAAAGCAGCATAATTTCCACGCCCGTGGAACTTATTGGCAGAGAAATGTCGTAAAAGGATTGCTAGCTACTGCAGAAGCAATTCACTGTGTCCAGCAGCGCTCAGAACAAAACAAGACCTCAGAGTCATGCACTGATAACAAAACGAGCGGCATTAAGTGAATTTAAGGGTTGCAGTTTTCTTTCTTACCATGTTGCATGCCACCATAACATGTAAGGTAATATAGGCGGCTTTGTCTTTGGAACAATCATAATTGCTGATGACAATGGTGTTCAATCTTTACTGTTTGTGTTAATAATTCGTTTTTGTTGTTTTTTTTTTTTCTTCTGTCTTTGATTTTAAATATTTAACATAAGCTGTTTTAATGACATGTTTAACAATATGGATAAAATAGTAAACGACATCTAATTTATTATAATTTGATACCCGTTTCTGAAGAATTTTTAAGGAGATATAAGAATAATTAGAGAAAGTTAAACTATTTTAATAAATATATTATATATCGAAATATTAATATAACCAGAATGAAATGCTCACAAAGCCAGACTGTTTGTAATATAGACGCATATATTTGATCTTAATGTGTTTTCACTTCAGTGTACTGGTTGCCTTTTCTCTTCGTCTAATAATTTTCTCATAAAACAATTACATAATATACTACCTGATGTAGTTTGCATTTCTTAACTACGCCGTAAAATAAAAGAGGTCTGTCAGTATATATTATCCATTTTGAAACCTTAATAAGTAATCTGCTGGCCTAGGTAGAGTGGGGTGGTTGGCCTTGTAGAAAATATTCAAACTCAATTCCGATGCAGCATTCGTACTAGCGAGGCCTGCCCACTCAAGGTTACGCTTTCCAAACCGCGGCGTCAAGGAAAATATATATCTATATCTTGTGTGTGCCACGCCTACTTGGAGGCGCTATCCAACCTGAAAACATACTAGTGTAATATAAATGTAAAATAATAATAATAATAATAATAATAATAATAATAATAATAATAATAATAATAATTAATAATAATAATAACGTAAATGAAGCAAATATTGTTTTTCATTACACTCTTCTCAATTACCATTACAAATATCTGCACTTGTACATCTAACAGCCTGTATAAATAAGGCATGATTATTAATATATATGAACAAATTGTAGATGATAGAAAAATCTTAATCCTAATTAATATAGATATAGTTTACTTAAGATACCAGCACATTTAGTAGGATGTCAGTGGTGTAGTTTATAGCAGAGCATAGAAATCAGCTGGATACCAGTTGCAAAATTACTGGTTTTTAGTAGCATTGTGGTTTATAATAGGTTTTTTTTTTTTTTTTTTTTTTTCATTTCACTCCATTTAAATTACTCATTTACTCCTTTATATTCTAAATTCTTATTAATTTTAACGCTTAATTTTAGTTTGTAGTTTAGTTAAATATCTTAAATAATAAAATAATAGAGCAGTAATGTGTAATATCTGCCTTTGAAAATAAAATTGAAGTTTTAATCTACGCCCAGGCAGTATTTTTATCTAGGTGCTGGGGTGGCATATTCGGAATTTATTTATTAGTCTTTAATTCACACACATACAGACTCTCTTTCATACTTTTAGACTCTAGGGACCACAGAGTATAATTATTCTGGCTAAAGCAAAATTGCCACCCTCCAGCGCGAAACTGAACAGAGGACTTCTGGTAGTTAACATGCTAACCACTAGATCACAGAAGCCTGGGGAGCACAACAACAGCATCTTGAATTAAGACTTATTGCCCCCATGCCGAAATAAGTTCTGTTTGTTCCAAAATTGAGAATGTCTAATGTTGGTACAACTACTTTCTAGATACATAGTCGATGGCGATACTCAGTTTAGGACAACAATATCGCATACTCTCTTTATTAAAATCTGAGTTCTACTCAAGTGACTTTCTCTACTTAGTCTTGAACACACTATCCTCACCAACCCGATTTGTCTGTTTTTATATTGATACCGGTATAAACGAATACTTTTTCTATAAGGAAATCATAGCAGAGTAATTAACTGCGACAAATAATTATATTAATAACATTTAAATATCTACCCCGGCACCTGGATAACTACACCCATTCATATATTCAGAGTTTAATTGTATTTTCAAAAACAGACATAACAAAATTATTTATCCATTACTTAATCAAATCAGACCTGAAGTACACCAGAAACTTAAATTAATTTAAATTAAATCAGGTACAGTGGTGACAGTAATACTTTTTTTCTTTATTAAATTAGCATTCAGATGTGAATTTTACATCCAACTCAGGGTCACTCTTATTTGTTAAATTATAGCAAGAAGTGTTACCACAATACAGTGTTGCGCCCTTTACCATAAACTGAAGCTCATCTGGCTCGTAAATGGTTACTTTGATCATACTTTGGAAAATATTTTTTTTAACCTTACACGTTTAGATTTTATTTCGTGTTGTACTCAATGTGAAAGTCGGAATTATTGCTCTCATATTAAATGCATAGCAGAACTCAAATTTTGGAAACCTAGTAATTTTCGGATTCTGACATTTCATTACCATGAGTAACACCATGAACCCCATCATTTTAAAAATACCCAATTTTCCCAATTTTGAGCCCCCCTATTATATGAGAGTAATAATATATTATATTTCATATGAAGAGTGAATCCGAAAATAAAGATACAAAGATATTCAAATATAGCAATTTAAATTTACAGCACAGAGTACACCTTCATAAATGCACCCTCTTATAATAGATAATTACACTTAAAAGACATATATACACATAATATATACAACCCTAGCACAACAGTGACCTAAGTATGACATAATATATATGTATGTAGAACATTGTAGTCACTTTTGTTTAGTTGATCTTATCCCCCCCCCCTTCTCTATTGGCAGCCTCCTCAGATCTCAGCTGTCTTGCCTTAAGTATAAATGTACCTAGCCCGTCCATGTTTTCCGTGCCTGCCAGTAGCGTCCAATATGCTTCTATCCCTACATTCGTAGTGGTAAAAAATCGCGGCAAATATTTTTCCCACCATTCCTCCGTACCCCTACATCTTGCCAAGATGTGAGTCCACGACTCTTCCTCCTCGCAAATGGGACAGATTCTCGTACCATTCTCGTCAGAAATTTTCGTGCTCCTCCATGCTCCTAGTCTAATCCATGCGAGCCCCTCTCTAATGAGTTTGGTACCTGTTTTGATGTATTGCTCCATACCCCACTCCGATTTCAGCCCAGACTGTACTTCTAATGACACCTTCTCTGTGCATTGCGCAATTATTTGCTGTCTGTCAATATCACAGAGACGTTTCTTAATTTTTCTCCAAATACTTCGCCTGTTTTCCTGCCCCGCCATCCAAATGTCTCCCATCCCAATGGTTTCCAACCCTTTCTTTAATTTTGATGCCC
Source organism: Hymenopus coronatus (assembly GCA_030762935.1). Classification (NCBI taxonomy): domain Eukaryota; kingdom Metazoa; phylum Arthropoda; class Insecta; order Mantodea; family Hymenopodidae; genus Hymenopus; species Hymenopus coronatus. The sequence goes on along the minus strand of JAUKNX010000240.1, from coordinate 109,676 downwards.
ACGTCAAATTACTTTCCATTCGCAACTGTTCACGGTAGCAGACTGCCCTGATTAGAGATTGGTTTCCATGAACGATTCTCATCCAATATTGAACTGCTCTGATTTTGCACTCTATCGTTTCACTATGTACCCCGAATTCCCTCATTATTCCGCAGTTTGCCGTACCCCTCCCTACACCCAGAATTCCTTTCAAAAATTGGGTCCTCACTTGATCCAGATTCCCTGTTTGTTCCCACCCCCCATATTTCTCCTCCGTATGTCATCGTGGATCTAACTGTCGCTCCGTATACAGTTTCCATTAAGGTTATGGAGATATTCAGAATTCTGCAGCGTATCCGGAGAGCTTCCGCCGGTTTCACTGCATAGAATAAAAAAAGATATAATTCCCAAATATACTTTTCATTTTATAGCGCATCCAATATGAAATATGAAGGAATGAATGAATAAATACACTTATTCATTCATTCATTCATATTTCATATTGGATGCGCAATAAAATGAAAAGTATATTTGGGAATTACATCTTTTTTTATTCTATGCAGTAATGCTATTTAATTTTAGAGATTAAAACTTCTAACTTTCCTAAACTTATCGTAGTTCAATCAAATTTACTGAAATATTAGAGCGAGAAGCTTTATATGTGCAAATGAAAACTAATTTAAAAAATACCAACAAATTCACTCAAATTTTGAAGCACGTGGAGCACTTTGATTATGCAATACATTTGCATACTAAAAGTTAAGAAATAACTTATAGCTTGCAAAATATTTATCCAATTTGGGTGAAATTTGGTATTCATATTAACATAAAGACAATTCAATCCTAGTAAAGTTTCAAAAAATCTATACGAAGCTATAGAAATTTCAAACTTCACTCCTAGTGTCCCTTAAGGCAACTTGGCGACATTATTCTCAGTCTAACCTTGAAATAGGGCCCCAAGCCGCAAAGCGTAACCGAGACATATTTTTTAAGTAGAGGAGTGATTCTCAAACTTAGATAATTGTGTCGGCGAAGTGGTTTGTGAGGCTAAATTCGAATGGTGCTTCCAAGTAGAGAAAGAACTAAAATAAAATTTCTGATCTTTCTGCTGTTTTTGAAAAAGCAATACAAATTAGAGTTTCTTGTACAAAAAACATTTCGTAGGTCAAAGTAAACAATTACTTTACACTATTTGCTAATTAAATCTTTTCAGCAATTATTTTTTGAAACAATAACCAGTAATGTTATCAATATTAAAACTGGACTAAAAGAGCACATCATCCTAATCTGTAAAAACTTAAGAGAAAGCGGGTCATTTTTACCAACTTGTAATTCACAGAAAAAGCTGTTTAAAGCAAAAAATGGAGAAAAAAGCTCATTTAAATGTACATGCAAAAAAAAAAAAAAAATTATTGAAGCAGAACTTCTCCTAAAGCAGCCCCGTCCAGCGCGACGCCCGGAATATGACTTCCTGACGCCCTTCATGAGTTATATTTTATTCTGAGAATTTTTAATTTTAAATCGAATGTGAGGAGAAAATCACTTCCTTCCGCACATCTTCCTAGTATACAACCATGACCATCAAACTTGAATTTGTACACTCAAAGCTATACTCATTATTTCCCTCACCTCAATTGTTGGGAACTGGAGACAGAGTCACCTTAATCACAACAAAGCTTTATCGCAAACAGTAAGTTCACACCTTTAAGCATTCCTATTTCTTACAATAGCGATAAAGATTTTTTGGGTTGATAAAATAATGAAACAATTTGTTCAGGAAAGACCTTCAACTACTGAATTTTGTTTATATCTATACCGAAAGCGAATGAAGGTTTTAAATAAATATTCAGTATAAACTGAGAGAGTGTGAATGTAGGTTCATTTATGTGTCTTGTGTTCTTAAGATAATATGGCTAACAAGACAAAGAGCTTACAGTTTTAACAGTAATTGGGAGGAGCAGTATTTTTTTTTTATTGTTTCATTTATATAGCCCCCTTTAACATTTAAGGTGATATCGGGGCTTTGCACTTGAAACAGCTCGTTGTTTGTAGGTTCTTTTACGTTTGATTTAATCATTTCATTTTCCTCAAACACAAACATTCGCTCTCACATACATACTTCCAGACTCTGTGGGGGATAGGGAATAATTCTGGCTAAAGAAAAATTCGCTGCCCCAGGCGGGAATCCGGGACCTCCGGGTGAGAAGTCAGCTCGCTGACCACTCGACCATGGAGGCAGTCGGAGCAGTATTGTTTTGTGGAATTCAGAGGCAAAACAATGTCTTCTTCTACAGGTCAAGAATTAGGCTTTACACCTGTTCCGTCTGCGCATTCATTACTTTATTTCCATTTTTTTTTTTTTTTTTTTTTTTTTTTTTGGTAGCTTAACGTCGTTTAACCTGGTTGGTCATATCGGACGATGAATGAAATTGGTGAAATGATGTTCAACTGATCTCTGGGTCCATGGAGCTTAAAGTTACTCGAAATTCGTCTTCTCAGGATAAGGGAAAACCCCGAAAAAACCTTATCCGAGCAACTCACCCTAAGCGAGATTCGAACTCACGACCTTTTGATTGTGAAGCAGACACGCTACCAGCACACTACCCAGGCGGGCCCATGTTTTTTGAGCGTCCGACGTCTCATTTTCCTAACGGTTTATATCTATTAATTAATATTAATGCGTTTATCAAGTAAAACAGTAAAACTGTATTGTGTCTCTTTCCAAGAAGAATAATGTAGAACGTTATTTTTCAACAAATCACACGGCTTTAATAGGTAGTGAATTTCCTATTAATTCTGAGACTTAAACTGTAAATTAATATTACAGCAAAGTGAATTTGCAAAGCCAGCTCAGCAAAATAGTAACGAGACAATGGCCTATCACAAAATCTGTTATGTTTTAGCGAAAAGGAAAAAATCTTTCAGTGACGGGGAAGTAGTTAAAGGAGCAATGCGGAATCTCTTTCGATGGCCAAAAAGATAAATCCACACTTATGACTTCTATAGAAGGACTTCAATTGTCTCGCCAAACTGATGCTAGACGTGTTGAAAAGATTTCTAATAATTTAGAACCTCAGGACTAGTATCGTATAATATTTTTCGCTTCAGTTTGATGAAATAGATTTTTATAAACATTTTCTATTCTTTTCAGAAATTGTACAACTGCATTCTCTGAAAACAGTGTTTCAAAATTTGCTATAGTTTTCGAGTTAATGTGTAAAAGGCAAGAAGCTGTTAAGCGTGTTTTTGGTTTCATATAATGTTTTTCTTTATTTAATTTTGGCAATGTCCCAATTTTTTTGTATGAAAAAAAAAAAAGAGTGGCTAAATGCGTGGAAAATTGAACATTTTAAATAAAGCCTGGAAGACACTCGTTAGATATGTCTACTGTTGGTTTGATTGCAAAAGTCTAGCATTCAAATTTAGCTAAGAAATAGATTTCGGTTTCAGGCTCGAGAGAGAACAAAAGGGGGCAAAAGACAAAAATTAGGTGAAGCGGTTGATTAATTTGTCTTGTAAACAATGTGATCTTAATTGGTTTTATGCAGTCTTGTTATTTGAAATTTCATATTTTTATCACTGTAACCACAATACTATATATTAAGTATTTATTTTTAAATTGGTACGACATATACTATTTTTTATCATTTCTGCACAACTTCACAATGAAAAAGATCACAACTCCTGCGCACCTTAGAAAACAGTGGTAAACTTTAGCCCATCTTTTCGGGAAGGTTTTGCTCTACGAATTTTGTAACCTTGTTAAGTATAATAGACTCTATGTCTCAAGCGCTGTGGGCACTTTCTTCATTTGAAGATGTCTGCTTGTTTGCTGTTTCCATTTTTGTTTTGAACAGGTTTTTGCGTGAGTGGCATTTTCTGGTCAAATTTACCATTTTTCAGCAATGATTCAAAATAGCTAAATTAAAATATAGGATTAAAAAAACAACCTTAAAATTGTGTTGCGGATCTACCGTGGTGTTAGTGCGTTACTGTATTATTTTTAAATAAAATAATTGTTGCCAAATGTTACTCAAAAGATGAAATAATTAAAAAAATAATGCCATCTTCCATTCTGAACTAACTTATTGAAAAAAAACTAAGTCTGTTGAACTAGAAGAGACGCATGGATATTTTGTAAAGTTTCCAGTTTATTATGCTCCTGAATTTATCGGATTTAATATTTTCGGGATAACACATTTGGAAAATTCCAAAATAAAAAAGGATTGGTTGAAATTTATGTAAATTAATATATACAATAAAAGTAATAATTTTGATATTTCATAAATATATTAGTTGACATGATATTTAAATATTAATTTATTTTACAAAAACATTTTTCTAGCAGTAAGTATTGCACAAAGTGTTTCTGTAAATATTGACATAAAATTAGACTTTAAAGTAAACAGATTTACCAAAAGATCTATCGTATCATATTTTATACTAACTGTTTATTATTATAGACAATATATTACCCTTTGTTCTCATAAAGCTTTTTGATTTCTCAAAATTCAATAATTTTGTACTTGAAATTGGAGCATTGAGGTGAAGACGAATATAGTCATTTTGTTTAACGCACTTTTGATAACCAGCACAAGATTTTTGGAGTAAATTAATGAAAATATTAGCGTATGTATTAAGTATATTTATTTATAGCTTCAGTTAATTAGTGGTTTAAATGCTAGAGGTGGAATCGTTTTTTTAATGCGTTGAATTCACCGTATCTCATTATTAATACATGTTTTTTATTTATTAGCAGTTTTCGGTGAAATTTCACAGATATTTTAAGTTATAGCCGGAGGGAAATTACAGTTAGATTACCATAAACCTTTTGTCTAATGGTAAACTTCCCGATAATTAAAATCTTAAATTATTACATAATAAACTAAATGTGCTCAAAAACGAATACACATTACACGCTGAAATTGCCTTTATATTACGTAATGATATTATATTACAAATTTTGGAGTTTTAGAAATGCGTTACCTTGATGTAAATATATTTAAAAACTTGAGAACCTGTTTCAACATGTTAGCATAATCAAAATAAAAATTGGCGATTCAAATTGAACTAAATGCTGCAATTAAAGTTGTCTCTCTGTGTTTTTTTTAATTCACTTCTTCAGTTGTGAAGTACTCGGTAGTTTATTCTATTCCAAGGTATCTTGACCTTTGTGTGGACTTTCATCAAGGGATTTACATACGAAGTATTTCGATTATTTTCCACTTCTCCTTATACCTGCACTCGCACCTAAACAGTAAATTTAAAACATTATTATACTCTTTACAGGAATTAAAAAACAAAAAAGCAAAACAAAAAATATTTCAGTATTATTACTCCTTAAGGTGTAAAACATATTGCTCGTAGCCAAGCAATATAGAATTTAGGTATATGTTAGTATGGAAACTTTTGCAAGCTGTAACTTATATTTACAATAATAGCTCTTGTTATCTATTATTCAATGCCCCTTTATTAGATTATGGTGTCTGTCAATTGTATTTTCCCTTTACATGGCTTCCTGTAATATAAGAACCTGTTTTGGCCCCTTATTGTTGAACTATGCTAACCAGAACATAATTTCGATTGCACCAGTTGTCTATGAATGAATGAATAAGTGAATTTATTAACATAGCAGTATCATACATAGTGTTTCAACAGTCGCACGGGTCCACAGATAGTACGTGCTTTTGTAATACACATTACAAGCAAGACTAGAACAACAACAAAATGTTTTTGTTCATATATTTTTTTCTCTTAGACGAAAATTAATGGCACTCTTGTAGCATCATGCAAAAGATGAACTGTGTTAGGTTCATGTGTCTCAAGTGTGACTATTACCGAAGTTCGCCACTAAAAGAAGAGGCAAGCTGTTCTTTCTACTTTGTCCCATGTATACCGGAAGGACCCTCTTTATACGATAACTCAGTCACCGGCAGAAGTTCTGTACGGAGAAATGGGTAATAAAGCTCACGGCTGCCACGCAATTATGGTTGCCTAACGCACTTTAATGTTTTCATGCACAAAAAGTATATAAAATTATTATGTTGCCCTCATATATGTAAAAGCTATACACTTCAGTGCTATCTTTACCAAAATGTGTATTTTACATAAACACACGCATACATTAGTGAAAACTGCGCTTATAAGGAATAACTAGTAGTTATTTAACCTGGAATAATGACACTGCAAATTACCAACTCGTTATAATATATAAATATGAATGAAATTTTGTAATTAATAAGATAAAATGGCCCTCTTGCTCAGTATCATATACAAAGGGAAATACTAGGAGAGGAGAGGCTATCTTCAATTAGGAACGAATTATATATTAATTCTAATTATCATAATGACATAAATTAATAAAAAAGCTGTTTATTGGACTGGGTTAAACCAATCCTTCGTCCTTTTATACGAACAATGGTTTACTTAGCTCTGAACAGATAAAGTGAGGAAATCTCAGGGAGCTAAGCGCTGCAGGCAGAAATCTGGAATGTCCCTGATAACTCCACGCTGGATGACGGGCACACCGACGGAATGCTCAGAGAAGGCTTCCCTCTGGCGGAACCAGAGAAAACTTGACTCACCTAAGGCGCCACAGAAAATGCCTTTATGTGGCATGACCTTATACAACTTACCAATGAGCCAGCACCTGTGCCATCTGCGTGATACCGGCGGAAATTGCACAGCCCCAAAGTCTACCAGAAATATGAAAGTGGAAGCAAAATTATAGTAAATTTCGGAACGGAAATTCGTGGTAGAGGAAAACCATTCGAGCAATTACAATGCCTCCCAGGGAAAACCACGAAAAACTCGTGATCAGAGTTGCCGGTCTCAGAAATACAACCCAGGTCCTCTTGAATGCGAACATCGTAGGATACCGCGGAGACATCTCTGTCGATCATGCAGAGCCATTTCTAAACATAATATATTGAAATTGTTTGATTTCTTTTTTTCTCTTTTAGCCTCTTCCGCCCATAATTTTAGATTAATTTTGTGATTTCAGTAGGCTAGTGTCTTTTTTTTAGTTTCTCTACCAAGTACTATGTACTTACATAATAGCTAAACTCGATAAGGAGATTTCACCGGAAATTTATATTTTGAGTACTCCTGATTCAAAAAAATATCCTTTTTATAAAAAAGGTCCCTTCATGCATGTATGTGTGCGTGCGTGTGTGTGTGTGTGGACAGCATAACTCAAAAACAAAAGATCCCTAGAGTACCATATTTGGTATTTAAGTTTACTATCTTCCAAGGGAACGAAACGAAGATCTTCAGAAAACTTCCCACCAAGCTACATTTTACATGGAATATTTTCGACATTTTTACCTTTCTCAAAATGGCTCTGACGATTTGGATTAAAATGCCGTAAACAAATTAAATATATTTACATGACAAATAAAATGTATATTATGAATTTCTTCGGAATAGGCTCTGAAGTCCTCTTCATTATAGGTGACTTTTGAATAACTGGTGAACGACAAAAGCTTCCTACACAAAAGCGTATATCTCATTAAAACTCACAGTTTATGTCATATACTTTTTTGATTTTTGCAAAGCTAACTACTTCAGTGATATTCTCTGTTATTGGTTTCAAATTTTCAATACTTACAGTCTTCTCAAACGGGAAGTTGCCATTCTTTTCATATATCTTTTGCTTTACTACTATCCATGCTGAATGAGCCGACTTAATAACTTCACATAGCACCCAGTTTGGAAAGTGTTTGACTATCGCTTTAGCCTAATGTATTCCTCTATTTCTCTTCTACTTAAATAGAAGCAGGCAATAAGACCATTTCTGTTAATGCTTATCCTGATGAACATGATGTAAATAAAAATAACCTTTTGTAAGCATAGTTTGTTTGCAGAACAGGTAGACAAGATCATGTGAATAGAACGGATCATATTTTTTATCCTCTTATGCAAAGAATAGGGAATTTTAACGTCATCGCATAGCAACCAGCGTTTAAAAGATTTAACTATTGTTTTAGCCAAGTGTATTCTCTAATTTCCCTTCTACCTACAAGGAATTAAGTAATTAGGCCATTTCTCTTACAGTTTATCTTGATTGCCATGAAAAAGTATAGAAGAGTAATCCTTTGTAGGAGTTTTAAAGATTGAAAACTTTCTGGTTTTCCTTGATGATTAAGTTAAATTGAAGAGGAAAGCTTGGATTTTTGTTCCGCTTCGCTTCGTAGTCGCCTTACCCTCCCCATATTTAGGACTTACAAGCGAATGCCTAGGGCTCAGAAGCCTGTTGGTGAGCCAACAGCATGAATCATAGAATGGAGAACGTGGAACGAGTGTTCGGCCCGTAGCCAGGCATGAGCGTGAGGAAGTGGATATTTGAAATGCAAGCTAAATGGATAGAAATGATAGAAGAGGTGATCATGGAGCAATTGGAGGAATAAGTGGCTGGGAAACCCGGAGGACCCGGAGAAAACCCGCCCAGACGCCGCTTCGTCCACCACAAATTCCACGTGCGGGCCCAGCGGTCTAACCACTCGGCCACGGCGCCGCCAGCTTGGATTTTCACGACTCCAATTTAACTCGGTTGTTATCCCGTGAAGTCATCATTCATTTTGTAACAACAGACTGTTTCTAGAACAGGTAGTTAAATTCATATGAACGGAACACATCACATTACAACAATGAATTTATGCAATAAAAGAGCTTGAAAAAATATCACTTTCATTGTGCGTAATTATCGATATAAATTTTCCAAATTTCCTCGATACATCACCTTAATGTCCATTCTGATACCAATATGACATCACAGCCGGTAGACATTAATGATTAAGCAGTGGATTTTAGGCTAATGCTTTTCTTTTGATTAGCATAAATTTGCCTTACTTTTTGTAATTACATATTTTATGCGCTTTTAGGGTGATAATACCCAAAAATGACTATTTTCTACATAAGTCTTATTTTAAGCGCTTATTTTCCAGCTTAAACTATTTTTCCGTGTTATAATCCTATATCGGTTTTGTTTGTGTTAATTCCTTTGTTTCATACGCATTTCGGTTTTATTCTGTTATTTTAAGTAATCATAGAATTTTGAATACATCATAAGGTCTACTATGATTCTTAAAAAACTATAGATACCGTTAAACACAGCAAGACAAGAAGACCAGCTGTACACTATGACTTGCTTAGTAGCTAATTTAGTAACATATCTCAGCGAACACATTGATACTTCGTGACAAACGGCACAGTTTCCCATGGATGCTTTTAGAGAAAGTGCTGATTGTTTATTGTGATGTCAACTAAGTAATTTAAATGTAATCTGTAATCATGGGTATCTGTGTCAATTGTGAATTTAAATGTGCACATTAAACCATGTCGAGGGTATTAAATCACTTCCACCCCAAAATTATGTACCGAGATTTTTACCCGAAATACAGGTGTTGAGGACCACAGAATAACATTTTGTTTTAAAAAAGTCCTTGCATGAGCTTTTTGAACAGCATAACTCAAAAATGAAAAATCCATTAAATACTAAACTTGATATTGAAGTTTGGTATCTTCAAAGGATGCGAAGCGAAGATTTTCAGGAAGAACCTCCCAGCCCAACCTACTCTTTACACAGATGCATTTTCGAAAATTTTGATTTTTTCTAAAAATGTCTAACGATGTATAACCATTTTGAATAAAATTCCGTATATTATTAATAGCCTCTGAAGAATTCTTCGTTCTGAATGACATTTAAATAACTGGTGAACGTAAGACAAAGCTTATTACACAAAACATAGATATCTCGGTAAAACACAATTTACGTCATGTACCTACATTTTTCGTGTAGCTCACTATTCCTTGCTATTTTCTCATACTTGTATTTTTTTATTTACTCCTGGCCGTGCAAATAGAATTGAATTTGGATTACACATCAATCACATTTTAAAAGATCTGACTATCGCTTTATCCTAATGCATTCCCTTATTTGCCATCTACTTATAAGTAGCTTAATAATATGACCGGTTCTGCTAATGTTTATCTTGATTAGCACGCAGTAACAATAAGAATAAGCTTTTGTAAGAATAACTTGCTACAGAATAGAGGAAGTCTTGTGAATGAAATATATCCTTTGGTTTCTTTACTTCCGTCTTTATACTTTGGATGTTTTTTCTTGTATTTTTGTGGGGACGAAAACTTACGACCAACGGTTCTCTGCAGCGTATTGCACAACATTTGAGATGCTCTCATTTTTTCAGCGTTTCCATTCGAAGACTGTGACTTGTTTACTGCCACAGGCATCGGTTTCAATGAGTCATCTCCTCAGCTGCATATGGATGTAGACAAAACACGGGTAGGTATTACATAAATAACAGCAACTGATCACGTGACTTTTCAGGTCTGCAGTGGAAAAATCTACAGAGAATGCTTGCTAGACTAATCCCAGTTTTTAACATCTTAAGCTTTAAGCGTAACCTTAAAGGCATTTTTAAGGCAAAATCAAGCCTCACGCATGAAGGCAAACTTTGAAATATTGGTATCATCTTAAATGCAGTTCTCTCAGAAATTGAAGTATATAAGCATTTTATATGTATCCCTAAAGCATAATTTTGTTCGATTGCCCTTTAACAAACACTACGAAGAATTATGCATTTGGAACGTTTGGGCTGGTTGTCAGCTTATATCTCGCTCCACAACCAAAAATGTCATTGAAAAGGTCACATAATTGTGTTGCACTGAAATTTTATTGCATACGCCTTAAATATTAATGTTGAACAAAAATGTAAAAATTGAAGATTTGAAAGTTTTAAAAAGTTTTGGGTATCATTTTCTATTAAATATCTATATTATCTATTTGGAACCTATGTAGAATAAATGAAAACTAAGTTTTACACAATTAAAAGGCAACTCCGATGTTGAAACTAACACAATGACAGCCGAGGTAGTTAAGGGACAGACTCTTGAAGCGTAGATCTTGGAATCAAGTCCCGCCAGGACAGTCCTAGCTGGCTGACTTTTTTCAGATTTTTCTGTCCCCATGACTGACAAATGCAGAAAGATGTCCGAAAGCTAAATGTGTAATGAGGCTGTATCTGCGAAGGATAAATAAACGTGGAAACTATATAAAAATAAACGTAGTAGGTACGGAAAGTCATCTGAATACAACACGGAATTTTGCTTTTATGTTTTCTTCGCTTTCTCCCATGTTTCGCGCAGCTCTGCTGGAAAGATGTTTGAAAAAAATAAGCATGGGGTGAATGTGGGAAAGGTAAAATAAACGGAAAAATCTTGTGTGTTGTATTCACATGACTTTTTCTGCCTGTTCTGAGAAAATATTGCAACAAAATATTATTGTTCTACCTACATAATGCATTATAAACATTAAAAGCATTGGCCTTACTATTTAGTTCCTTTTAGGCAGAGAGGAGATAAGGGGATACATCAGGCTAAAGTGATAGTCAAATATTTTAAAGGCGGTCGATATGTAAACAATTGAAGTTCGGTTTGCTTTGCATTTCCAGAAAAACAAAAGAGAGATTAAATGCAAGGTAGCCCTGTTTAAGAAGATGTGTAGTTTAAAATTGAAACCGATAACAAGGAATATATCGGATACGGTCAACTGTACAACAAAAAGGTACCTATGTGACATAAAGTATGTGTTTTAACGGTATCTTCATTTTGTGTATAGTATGTTTCTCTCTCTCTCTCTCTCTCTCTCTCTCTCTCTCTCTCTCTCTTACGGTTTACCAGTTATGCAAAGTTCAACAAAATTCGTCCAGAGTGAGCAGGTTATCTGAAGCTATTCCCAGAACATTCAGGATATTAGCTTTAATATACGGCATTTAATCAAAATCATTAGAGACATTTTTGAGAAAAACAAAATTTTCAAAAATTTTCCATGTAAAGGGTATTTTGGGGCTGGGGGATGTTCTTGAAAATCTTTGTGTCGGACCCTTGGAGGATGCCAAACCTAAATGCCAAGTTTGGTATTAAACGGTCTTTTAGACTTTGAGCTATGCTATCCACAGGCACACACAAAGACATACATGGACTTTTTTCTAAAAATGCTATTTTTGGACTCATGGGGAGATCAAAACATATATTTCCGGTGAAATCTAGGTATCGAATATTTGGTAGAATACAATACTTTCTCTAGAAACGAGTACATAGTACGTGTAGAGAAAGTAACAATAAAACATTAAGGAAAGGTGCTAATGAAGACTAATAGCCTGCAGCCGTCAGGAAATAACTCGGGTAGTAAACTAAAGCCTTCCCTATGCTGTGGAACACGTCAGACTTTCCCTTTTCTTTCGTTTTGTCACATTTAACTTGTATGTTAAATATGTATGTACGGTCAGTGGCTCATGCTTACTTAAATAATGTTTAAGTAAATAATTGTTTACATAAATAATTTCACACCGATAAAAATGACCGTTCCATCCTTCGTTTTAAGGAATGCAAGAAGCTGTTGCTTTTTGTGATAAAAGTGAGCAGAGGCTTTATTTTTGGCAAGTGACTTTGAACAAAGAGGACTTAAACCAAGGTAATTGTCCTCATGGGGCACTGGCCTCCCACCTAGATCCCAAGCAACCGTATATGAGTTTTGTGGTGGACAAAGCAGCGCATCATCAGTGTCATCGCCTGCGGTGCCACAAGTAGTAAAAGCGGGCGTTAAATACTATTAAAAATTGTCCTAATGGGACAGCTTCTCCTGCTTAATAGCCAAAGTTTAAGTGTTAACTTAAAAGGGTCGCAAAATATTTCGTGGAGAGAAACAGTGCTTAAACAGTCCTTTCCACTCATTTGGAAAATACATTTTCTCACTTTGTCATAAATTATAATATTTCCAAAAGTAAGATACGTAAGAACGGATGGATATTTTGAGAATATTCAAACCACTTATAAGTTTTGAAATGAGAAAAATACAGAAGAAAACGCGAAGGTCACTCAATGCAAATATTTTGTTCCCTGAAATTAGTTAGTGGGAAACAAACTGACAAAAAATTGCCAAAGCATGACATGGAATTTCCTATTTAATTTGGTGTCCTTATATGAAGGCACTAAAGTTATATTTTAAAAATATGTTTAAAAAATATCTGTCTGTGCCATTTTTAATGCGCCGCTTTACAGAAACAAATCTTGACTTCTACACATTTCAAGTAGAGGGCTAATAATAACAACAGGTTTTTTTTTTGGGGGGGGGGAGCTCTATTCTAAAAATTGGTGCTAATTTTAAATAGGACGGCATCTATTCTCAAGCCATGTAGATTTTTCTTTATATATATTATATGCAAGTTTTTATCTCCAATTTTACTTTAAGTAATATTTTCAGTTATAAATTAGTCATTTTATCAGAAACTATTAAAGATAGTTGAATGAAATTTTAGGATGATAAAAACAACTTTTGCATGCAGTTTCGGATCTACTTATATACTAATAATATCCTTGTAAATGATATTTTAAATAATTTGTTTAAATTTAATGAAAACGTGGTATAAATGGAAAAATATCATTTCTTAATAAAGATAATTGGATAAATGCAGTAGCTGTTTCTAGAGGTTTTAAAGTTTGCTCTATGGTATACATTTTTGTGAGGTAATGTATCATGGATTTAGATGTTAAATATTGGCTTTTTGTTTACCCACTTTCAAAGTAAAGCATTACTTAGCAATTGTCTTTTTAGTTTTTGTGGTCACCAACCTGCGATATGAGGAAACAATTTCATTCAACCCAATAGCTTCTAAGTTTTCTCTACTCATTATCAATCCAAAGCTACCCTTACATATTACGTTAATTGTATAAAAACACTTCGAGTATCTACTTAATCTACTTAGTCACGGTAAATGTTCGTCAAAAATGTTTTATAATAAAACAAACAGACTTTAACTTTTTATATCACAAGTCAATTTTGGTTATTATTATATATGTAGCACTTATGTGTACTAATCGGATTACAATGTTATAAATTCCAAATTTAATTTTAGTTCTGGCTCTATACGTATTCATGGACATCTAAGACAAATAAAATCTTCTAATTCAACATTACTCCAGTGTACAGCTCTCCACTTAATATTCTCAGTTCAAACTGACATGTTGACTTGCTATTCTTCTTGTTCATCTGACGTAACCATCTACATTTATTTCGATATAAATAGCCTTCTAAATTGCATATTTGAAATTTATCTTCAAAATAATTTTCTTAATGCTATCTCAACTGTAATTAAGAACCACCTTGTATTTTTATACCACTTAACCAGTAGGTAGAGATGGTATTGCATGTCACACAAAAATTAGTACTGAGGCTTCACCAGAAATGCATGTTTTGATGCATCTGAATTCAATACATGCATTTTTAGAAATAGGTCTGTGCGCGGAACAGCATAACTCAAGAACGAGAACTCTTATACATACCGAACCTAGGACCTTCTTAATTTGATTCCAAAGATATGAAACAAAGTTTTTCAAGAAATCTTCAAAACTGAAGATGGCCTTTACGTGGATAGATTTGCGATTTTTTTATTTAAAAATGACTCTAAACTGTTTCGATTAAAATACTGCATATTTAACATATTTACATGGTAAAAAAATGAAAATATAGAATTTTCTGGAAATAGCAGGTAAAATCCACTTTTCAAAAGAACTGCTGTACAACTGGTAAACGTTAAGAGATAGAAAAACATAGGTACGATACAAAAATATAAATTTATCTAAACACAAAATTTATTTAAAACAACTAGTTTTTATGCATCAACAATATCCAAGATATCCGTTATTGTTATGTATTTTTAACACCAAATTTATCATTTTTTGAAGCGCCAGTGGCATTTTAACTGTACCTTGCGATTAATGGAGGGAATATGGCATTTCAAGTACAGTATATAGCGATTCACTTTCAAATATCTGACTATTGATTCGGTTTTTGCTATCCTTATTGTATCTACTACGAAATTTGTAGGGAAACTATTTCTGTAAAGGTTAATCTTGATTAATATGAAGTGAATACAAGAGTCTGATTTCATTAGGAATAGATTTTAGAAACGATATAAAATAAACGGCAGTGGGTAGAGAAAGTCAGATGTAAGTAAAATATCAGATTTTCACATCTAGTTTTCATATTTACAGATGTGCCTGACAAGCCCTTTGTTTAAAACAATTAGATATTGTTTGACTTTTATGGAAGATTGTGATTTATGTAAAAATGCATTTTTAGAAAACTACATTACAATACATAGCTGTGTTAAAATTTCATGTTCTGTTTACAAAAGTTCTCATAGAAAAGGATGTAAATACACAGAAAACCAAATTATATTCTTGTACTTATTATCCAAAGAGCATTTTAACAAATAAAACCCACTTTTGGTTTTAAATAATCTCTAGGAGTTTATCTTAATAATGCAAACAGTATAAAAGTAAATGTTAAATTACATGTTAACAGAAAACTAATCTACTTGATCCCAATGTTCTTATGTTGGTTCACAGCAAGTAGAGTTTTCATTATTTCCAAGTATTGACTGTAAATACTGTTAAGGGTTACGCGATATTCAACTTTTAACAAAATTTCAAAGTTAAAGATTATAAAAATATTCGTAAAATTCTCAGAGATTTGGAATTCAGGAATAGTAATTTGAGGAACACAGCAATATTTTCGTTCACTAACAGATAAATGGTATGAGTTGATTACGATAATGTCCTATATTGTGAGAGTTGTTTTTTTTTTTTTTTTTTTTTTTTTTTTTTTTTTTTTTTTTTTTAGCTTAACATCTTCAACCTGGTTGGTCTTATCGGACGATGAATGAAATTGGTAAAATGATGCTCAAATGATCTCGAGATCTATTGAGTTTAGATAAAGTTACTTGACATTCGTCTTCTCAGGATAAGGAAAAACCCTGAAAAAATGCTTATCCGGGTAACGTACCCTAAGCTAGATTCGAGCTCCTGACCTGTTGAATGTGAAGCAGACGCGCTACCACCACACTACCCAGGCGGGCCGAGAGTAATTTGTTAGTGCTCCTCCGTGTCCTACATCAGAGTGTCATTGTTTGTGTATTGTACATCAGTTTCCCAGACTGTGACAATTTGTGTAGTGTTCATCCTTTTTCGAACATTGCGTGTTCTCCTTCATTTTTTCGTTTCTTTTAGGATATTTTAGGACGTCTATACGTATTGTTAATTTATAAATTCCCACTTTCCGAGCCTTAGTTATGAGATTTAATTGAATGTATATCATTTTGTTTGGTTACAGAAAAATTATACTCATTTGGCACTTTAAACAGGAGAGCGCGTAGACGGCATAATTGTGCGTGAAGTGCGTATTGTTATTTTATTCTTATGTATATTAGAACCTGTAGATTATTTGATACGAGGCATTTACAAATGCAGAGTTTTCTCTGTTGTAATAAATTGATAGTTAGCCCATTTTTTTCAAGCACCCATTGAATTTCAATTCATGTAGAGGGACTCATCTGAGAAATCTTCAAAACCCAAAGTGGGTATTCTCTCCTAAGCGTTTACATTTTTGTACCCTGTTTATATCGTATCAAGAAGTACGATTACAAACTTTAGTAATAACCGAATGTTAAGTCTTTTCTGAAATATGCATTATAAAACAGATTTAGCACTTTTATGAAAATACTGCTCCGTACGATGAAATCATTATAATTTTAAATGAAGTTTCAGGAATGTGCCTTATTGAGCTACATAACACGTTTGATAAGAACTCCATTTTTAAATTAATTGCTTCTTAAGAAAAATTGTTTGTTCAGTTGTGAGTTTCGCCTATTGCAAGAAATATATTTTCATCTAACTTAGGTGAGCTTGGCGGTGTAACGTACTTGTCTCAACCTAATAACTACGTAGCAAGAATTTGTTTGCATGTTAGGATAAACGATTTATGAATTTTTACTCTAGTAACTTAAAAAGCAATTTTAAACGTTAATAAATTCTAAAATGTTGCCACCGCGAAAAGAGCACTACAAAACTAGTTTATATAAAACAATCTGATATTCTGCTTATGTGCTTTTAAATACTGTGTATTTTAACTTAAGTTAAATAATTTAGAAACTGATCAACATATTGCATCAAATGTTGCCAACGCACTGCCAGAAATTTTGGAAGAAAAAAAAACTTAGAAATATGAACAAAAAAAGAAGAAGACCTGAAATGAAATACCATTACCTCCACTCAAAGTTATTTACTGAGTGGGATGCCTCCACAATTCTGTCTAAGATTCGCATTCTGGAGTTACCGGGTTCGATTTCTGGAGATCATAGGTTTTGCGTGGTTTCCCAGGGAAGGCGGATGCTAGTGTTGTGCCACCGTCTCCGGGTGCTCTCTGAAAAGGTTCCTCTTAAGATGGCCCCTGGAGGTTAGGAGTTTGTGGATGTGCTCCAGTGGCCGGGATGCGTTCAATCTGGAAACGTTAGGGACACAGTCCACGCTTGCGATCTCCCGGATCTGATCCCACCTTGGATCTCCAGGCTTATTCCTGTCGCCCAGAGGTCACACTCGAAGTGCAAAGGGTAACATTGTCTACAACAGGGTGCTCTGCCGCGATTTTGTGGGCTCCTCCAAAATATGCACTACTCGTATGTGTCTGCCAGGTTTTTTGGATATTCATCTAAGTTCCTCGTTTTCATCCGATGTCAAATTATTACATATAAAGTTTAAGGATAATTGGACTTAATAATAACTTAAAAGGTTCAAGTTGTAGTTTTTTTTTTTACTTTTTGTATCATTTTCACCAATTTGCCCCTTAAGAGTTCATCCATTTTCGAAATTATTGGTGGGATTGTGGTTTTGAAGGCAATAGCAGGCAAAGTCGTTGAAGATTTGACAGATGAACAAATCACCACTTTATCTTACTAAGATTGTAGATAGACCACACACGTTCGTGTCTCTACCGAGAAAATAGATAAATAAATCTGTAGCGTCTCTTATTGATAACAAACTCAGAAGACAATGCCTTGTTGTTTCGGACGCTGCTATACAGGAAACGTGATAACTAGAGGGAAGTGGGATCGACTTGCCGCTTGGTCATAAACAGGCGAACATTAAATTTAATAGCCCTTTATAAAATACCAGACAGCATAAAGGCATAAATTACTGTACCAATAAACTGGATTTAACTACCAAGCCTGACATGAGAAGGTGAAACGCAGTCTTGTTGGCTGGATATGGGTTCAATTTAGGTCATTGCAAAGTACTTGAGCGGAAGTTCTGTCGAGCTGGAAGCAATGATGAAAATTCATAGCGAAGGCTGTAGTTAAAAATACTCTACTAAATGTTTAAATCATTCAAAATTGTATTTATTTAAATAGAAATCTACTTGGGCAATCTTGAAAGTAACACACGATTTGGCATAACTAAATAATATCGAAAGATATTAACACAAAACTTTATTTACAAAGTTACAGTACTTTACTCTATTTCTCAACGTAATCTCCATTCTCTCAAGATATGTATTGTCACGTGGTAGCAGTTTTTCAATGCCAATGTTATACTTTTCTACCGCCAAAGGACTTACTCGTTTTTTTTTTTTGTGTTGTGTTATTTTTTTTTTATTTTTTGAATGCACAAAATGTTCTGCCAATCGAATGTTATAGGCAGATAGCGCAAGTGTATGTTGATAATGCAATGAATGAGTTTTGAGTTAGGAAATTACGCGTAATTTAAAATAATCAAGGAAGAACCAGTAAACACAACAAAGACCGGAGTTCATCAATCGTTATGGAAGAGTTGAAAATAAATGTTGATAAAAGAATCCAGTGGACACCATAATGACTTTTTGTCGTAACATATTTCCCAACCTCAAAGTGGCAATCTTGGCTCAGATCTTTGGCGATAGAAGAGTATAACATCTGCATTGAAAAACCGGTACCACGTGACAATAAATATCTTGATAGTAATGGCGATTACGTTGAGAAATAGAGTACAGATCTGTAACTTTGTAAATAAAGTTTTTTGTTCATATTATTTAGTTATGCCAAATTTTCTGTTACTTTTTGGATTGCGCTCGTAATATAATCATTTGGAAGAAACGACAGAATTCAGTGTGCTGTGTGGAGTTACACGGATTTAACCAAATTGCTTTTCTAAAATATTAAAATTATTTCCTGAATGTAAAAAAGTAAATGTAAGCAACATATATACTGGCAACTATTTGTCGAATTGCTGTTTCAAGAATATAACATGTAAAGAAAACATGTTATGCATATAAAAGATTTAGCAACATTTTCTGGAAATGTATGACTTTTGTTAACGCCGTGAAAGAGGGTACTTTAAAACAGAAATACATTTCTTTAATATTTTTGTGTGCAGTGAATAAGCAATGTTAAGGACGTAAAACATGGTAGTTTGAAACAGACCATCGCACCTCTTTCACATTTTGCGTGCAGTGAAAAACCAGTGTTAACGCCGTGAAACTGAGTATTTTGAAACAGAACATGACATTTCTTAACATTTCTGCGTGCAGTTTTGAACATCTGTGAACTTTATAGTCGTAACGGTTATTTATTGATATACACCGTAACCCTGGATGTCAATTATAGTATAAGCCATATGAAATTTTCATTATTTGATGCCAAAGGGGAATTTCTAACAATATACGAAGTAAAAGTGTATTATTGAGTTTTAAAACGTTACATGAAATATTTATTAGCATATTATTTGTTTTTTTATTTTAAACATTTTGATAAGATGGAAATTTCAGAAATTATGTAAAGTTTCCTTTACTGCTCTTTATATACTAAACCATTTACTACGTAAAACGATATAATGTCATATCTAAAATGTATAAGGATGAGACGCAAATTTGTGTGCTTTTAAGATTTTATTTACATTCTTACTAGCTTCCTAAAAAGGAAACAACTTATTCCCGATTTTCAAATCATCGCATGGCTTATGTTGCACAGAGAGAGAGAGAGAGAGAGAGAGAGAGAGAGAGAGAGAGAGAGAGGGAAGGTAACATAGGAACACTGAGGATGACAGAGAGAATGAATGGAATAAAGAGGGAGATATTCAGATGTGTGTATGAGATACATTACGCGTAGTTAATGTAACAAATCTAGTGGAGCTGGTGGTTTCTTCTCAATACAGTCCCCCTGAAAGTATTCCAACCCACTTTAAAAAGCTCTGATAGCCAAATTAATGGAAACGAAGTATTATTCTTAGCATGCAAAAGAACAATCTATATTAGGTATATTTTATGTGTTTTGTCGGTTTTATGGACATTTTATTTTATTAGCTTTATAATTTTTGGAAATCTCTCATGTTATTACAAAATTATTTAAATGCACGGCAGAGCAATTTTTAGTATATGATATGAATTGACGCAGCAAATAATTCGTAAACACTGAGCACCCAATTGTGTTCCTGTGTGCGTCTATGGGGATCGGCTTAGAATGCCTTACTCAATATGCTTTTACTCTTTAAGCGTTCAATATACATTTTAATAATTGATATGATGCAGGAAATGAGTCGAAATGAAGTGTGAGCCCAGTAACCAGTGAACTATGAGTTACCAAAATTTATCTTATAAGACGGAGAGAGTATTGTCTGTGCAACTCACTCAAACCAAGTATGCAATTGAGGGTCTACAGGCACACACGAACCTTTTTCTAAAAATGTTTTTTTTGGCACTCATGGAATCCCAAAACACATATTTCCGGTGATATTTCAACATCGAATTTTTGGGTGGAATACAATACCTTTTCCATCCACTATGTGCATAGTACATGCGGGCTAGAGAAAGTAAAACATACTGTTTAATTTTAACAAATTAGACTGCCGCATTCCTCCCAAACACAAGAGCTTGCCATCTTATACATGGCAACAGAAGTTCTCGCAGCGGTGAGTAGTGGTCGCGAATTACACTAAACTCTGAAACATCGCACACATCTCCTGTAGCTGTCTTGCTCACTTGTTCATGTTTTCTAATTTGTATAGCCACTGATGAGAAAAAAATATTACAAGTGCTTCAATAGTCATGATTAAATTTGATTTATTCAAATTGCTTCTCAAGGGACTGATTATAGCTCATGTTAATTAACTTCACATTGTCATCTGTAGCAATGAAGGATTAGAATATATTATCCGCTGAACACCTGCCAGCTATGCTGGTGTGAACAACAGTTTATTTTGGTATTAGTTTTACTTTCTCCACACGTATCATGTACACAGTGTATATATCGCAACTTTCAAACTCTTCTATTTAAAGTTTTATTTGTGTTTAAAAATAGCACACATTTGGGATTAGGCAGCGAAGGAACAACGGTTGTCATACACCACGTAAACAATCTCAGAACGTGTTATGCGAAATACATAACAAAACCCACATGCTACTTTTTCCATTACTAAGGTGACCATTACCGCGCCGGCGTGTCTATTAAACCATCCCTACAGCACGCGACTGGGACCTTCGCTACCAACCGGCGTCTCTCTTGGAGTGGTCCAGGCACGTGCCATTTGGTTATGTACGACATCGGTTCACCATCCCACTATCTATCTGTCGACACTTTAAATTAGAGTAGCCTCTCTCCGGTCCTGTCCGAACTGGCCTATTTCTAATACCGCCTTAGAAACCTGTAAAACGAATGATGATATTGTAAGCAAAGTCTTGATTGTGCCGGTTCCCTTGGCCGCACTCGCTAAAGTGCCTTACTTTGGTGCCTCGTGACGCAGGGTTCGAGTCCTGCCTTGGGCATGAGTGTTTGCGTGTTTGTACATGTGTGTATTTGTGTGTACTAGAAGAAAAAAGGGAACCGGTAATCAAATTGAAAAACAAATGGAACGTTGGGAAAATGAAAATAAGTACAATTAGGAAAAAGAAAACAAATTTTTGGAAATAAGCTTGTTAAGAACCTGGACACAGTACATACGACAACGCTCTTTTCGGCATCAGGAGAGAAAGCAATGCTCCTTTTACTTTGTCTAGACAATATGTAAAATGTACTGCACAGTGGTCAGAAAAGGTATTGTATTCCACCCAAAAATTCGGTGTCGAGATTTCACCACAAATATACGTATTGTTTGAGGTCCCATGAGTCCGAAAAAACACTTTTAGAAAAAGGTCCGCGTGTGTCTGTGTGTGTTTATGATCAGGATAGCACAAAAACGAAAACACAGTTAAAACCCAAACTAGTTACGACACGAAGATTTTCAAGCAAATATCAACACACGGTAAAAAATTGAAAATCTTGTTTTTCTTTAAAATAGCTCTATCGATTTTTATTCAAATACGATCTATTAAAGATATTTACATCACAAATAAACTGTACAAATTGCACTTTCTGGGAATAGTCTCTGAAGAGCTCTTTATTCTGGATGGATTTAGCATAATTTTGTATAACGGTTAAAACCGCAAGAGATGCACGAAGACTTACTACACAAGAAATATGGATCTTGTTAAAACACCATAACTTATATCATTCACGTTTTTTATATAGAGCTGACTGGTTCTGCGATATTCTCTGTTGCTGGTTTCAATAAACTTTTCTCAAACGGGAGGTGACATTTCGCTTCATCTTCCTTGTTTTATTACAAGCCATGCAAAGCGAACCGAACTACAATTATTTCACATATGACCAGGTTTTAAAAAATTTACTGCTGATTTTTAGCCTACTGCAATCCCTTATGTCCCTTCTACTTACAAGAAGGTAAGTACTAAGAGAATTTCTGCTAGTATTTACCTTGCCTAGCATGTCGTAAATAAAAGGAAAATCTTTTGTAAGAAAAGTTGTTTGTGCAACACTAGAGAAAGTCATGTGAATGGAATATATCAGATTTTTTAACTACCGTCTACTTGTAAAACTTTCCTGGATGGTAGTAGGTTAAGTATTTTAGATGGCGTATGGAGAATGAAGGAGTAAGGGATGTCCAAGCGGTATTCAGATTGTAAAGTGCAGTATAATGAATACCAGCTTAAAAATAAATTTACTTATCTATATTGTAGGACCGTATTTTCTGTCTCCGGGCTAATTGTTCAACCGTACATCGTACACATAAGACCACAAATCGCAAATGTACGGTTTAAAGCGTGTGCTTGGCAACGCTGACCATAGTACATAAATATATCACATTTAATCTCAAACATTGAGGCTGAATAAATAGTTAAAGCACCTCGCAGTATTTTTTATGCATGCTTCATAGTAAAATCTTTTGTATTTAAATTGCCTTAAGGTTTTTTGAACCTGCAAACAGCTAACAGTAGGATTTAGAATTTGACAGGGAAATGGGAAGAATAGCAAGTTTGACACTTATTTATTCTACTGTATGAATATAACAACATAATTATCCTTTGGTGCGTAAACAGAGTTGCAGAACTCAACGGGGCTATTTCAAATTAAAACCTGCCAGTTTAAGGTCGCGCTTGTCCATTTCTCTACTAGCGGGTTTTAACTCGAAATAGCCTCGCTGAGCTCTACAACGTTGAGCTCTTTTAACGCACCATGGGATATTAGCACACGTCAAATACAGGGAAGTTATCTCCTGGTAGTTTCAATACATGAATAGCTCTATTCCATTTCTATCAAAGAAGCTTCTGCATAGATACATTATGCCATAAATGTTATTAGCAACGGTTTCACATCATATAACACTATCATGCCGATATTCTAACTTGAAGTGCTATCACTCGACACAAATAGGCCCAGGTTGTAAATTCTAAGCCCGTTATGTTCACAACTGTAGGAATACTTGGAATCCAACTTACCGTTAAGATATACATCCTAGAAGTGACTGTGTCTCCCACTTTGTCTGGATCGTACATGTCTGAAAAATAATCCATTAAAGTATAAAATGTTGTAACTTAACAACAACCCATTAAAGGCGTCTAACGTCTTCTACGTAATTGCTAAATTTTAATTAAATTATCTGATAGAAAATACCATAGTTAGATACATAATAATACACGCTAGTAGAAATATCGCAGTATAACTTCTGTCTCTGCTCTCTTCCTGCTCAAAATCCATCGGACGAAAATATTCTTAACTCCAGAATCCAAAATGACTTTTGTTGTTCCCCAGGTATTGAGAAGGCCTTGCTGCCAAAGTACACTGAGACAAAATGCAGTGGGAGTGCTGAACTCGCAGGACATTACTTATCTTCCATACATGTAGTAGAATATGTCGTCTTACTATCTTTGTGTAAATGAGGGAAACAGATTATTTATTTTCATAGCATTTAGTAAATATGATAATTAGTATAGTGTGGTAATTTAAATACTAATGCCTAAATGAGGGAAAGAAATAATTTATTTTCAAGCCACGTAGCAGGTGTAATAATCAATGCAATATGGTCATTTTACTACCCATGCCTAAGTGAGGGAAGTATGCCATGTTCATGGCAAGTAGTAAATACAATAATGAATGTAACATACTCATTGTATTGTCTCTATGCAAATGTGGGAAATGTTACATGCAGTGGGTACAATAATCAATGTAAGGTGGTCAGTTTATTACCTTTGCGTAAATGAGCACAAATAAATAAAAATATGCACATGCAATATATTTAATTACCTTCGTTTAGCTATGCATTAACATAAAACTTTGCTCATTATGGTTTTAAAGCATTTAACTTAAATTCCTAAACGGTATTTCAAATGTTTTTGTTTAAACCGCGCCGATCCTCTTGATGGTTCCTTGATCATAAAATCATAAAAGAGGAACCACCTAACGTTTGGTATCAACAGGAAACCGACCCATACCAACAGCTACTTAAAACAAAATAGTTACTATCCCGTTCACCACCAACATCCTTACTCACAGGTTGGTTAATGGCCCATGTGCAAAGAAGAATATAACCGTGTTCTCACCTAGACGGCCCGGGCTCGATCCCAAGAGACTGCATGTGAGATTTGTGGTGGACAAAACGGCGCAGGGGCGGGTTTTCTCTGGGTTCTCCGGTTTGCTCCGCCATAACATTCCACCGGTGCTCCATCTTCATTCCATTTATCATCAGTGTTATCGCCTTAGATGCCATAGTACTAAAAGCGGGCGTTAAACACTATCAAAAATAACCGTAAACTAAATGAACACTAAATAGAATAAACTATATCGACTTAACTACAGAAAATAGATTCCGAGCAGAACTAGTTCATAAAAAAATACACAGAGCCAAAAATAGAGAGAGAACAAAAGAGGTCAGCTCACCCATTCCAAATGATAAAGAAAGCGAACGTTTCAGAATGTCCACACATCACCCAACAACTTTCTACCAATTCTAGAGGATCTTAACGACCAACGTCATTTTGACCCCGAAAACAGTTACTCCATAAAAGCATATTATATTCAAAATTAAAAAATGAAATTCAACAGGAAAACAAGCCAGAAATATGCATTCAAATGCAACGACTGTGAAAAAGTCGATATTGGGAAAACTAAAGGAAACAAAAATAAGAGCAAATGAACCCTCAGAAATATAAAACAAAAGCAAGAAGATAAATCAGCAGTAGCGTGGCATTTTTGGAAAGTCCAACACATCATAAATAGAGGTCCGAAAATAATAAAAAACATTGCAAAACAAACAGAGTTAACAGTTTGGGGCAATATTTACTTGCATATAGAAAAACAGGAACCACGTTTTCAATTATGAAATCCCGTCAGGCTGCCTACTGGTGGCTTCAGAAACATGTCTACCATTTAGAGAAAATAAACTGATGTAGTGTTACAAAAATCGGCTCACTGATTAAATTTAATGATTAGAAAACACCTCTGTAACAAATTTCACTATGGGTATATATATTGTAATTTTAAGTCAATGGAATGGGGATATCTGCATGCTTGCAACGATACTTTCCTTAGTATAAGATGAAACCTTTATTTGCCCGTGTTCACTTGTTGAAGTACACCCAAAGACATTAAATATACGCCTGTAAATATTTATTGTAAGATGGGCTCTATTCGCTGACTCGGCCCATGTCTTTCACCTGTTTCCTATGCTCTTAAAAGCATATTGTTCAGGCCACGTTAACAAAGGGATGAAGATAGACATGAAGTCCTAAGTTGCGAACTGGTGATTCCTAAACTACCCGGTTGGACAATAGTCCACTCTCTCATCGGATGATACACAATTAGTTTAATCTTTTATCTGCGCTATATACTGAAGTTCTAATGCCAAGGTAAATCGCGCATGTGGTTGACTAAATTAATACTCTGCTTATACAAGAAACCCTGTTCTGAGGGAGCATTAAGCGGGGTTGAGGAATGAAGGGTTGGATTGCCTAATCGGTTTTTCGTTTCTTACTCATGTGGTATGTTGTACCAGAATTGTACTAAACAAAATCATGGTAAGACCCAATTCCCCAACAAAGGTTCACATTTTCAGCAAAATCACAGAGCCAGGAGTATTTTTATTGCCTTTAAGTGTACTTTCATTATTACTCGTAGGTGTAACAGTGATGTATGCATGAAATTTTATTCAGATCACTCCCTTGACATCCTTGAATCGTGGTAGTGTTTATGAATGATTTAAATGACTACATGACCCATATGTGACCGAGTAGTTGTGGATTGATGTGGGAGGCATACAAGTTTCCTTCCATGTCAGTTTAAAGTTGCCATAAATTTATTATATGCAAATGCTTGGTTTTAATATTGTATAAGTGATGAGTTCTACATTTCTGAGCTTTTTTCTTGCTAGGATCTACGAGTGTATAGCAAGCAAACATAATGTGAACATGGTTTTAAGAATAACTAATTACTCTGATTTTTGGTTGTTAGAAATTAAAGAATTTGTGATATTTGAAAGTATTTAAGCCTCATTCTTACTCTTGTGATTTGCACTGTGCATAATAACAAGCTAATAATGTAAGTTAACCTTTTAATTTAATATTTTGAATATACCGATGGTCTGTTATTACAAATTAAAAGCTCAGTTTTCTTCAGTGGAATCTTTCATATGTTTTAGTCTATAGCAGATGCACATATAGGTGTATAGAAGCTCTTACTCCAAATACCATTAAACTAGTTTGTGTATGTACATCTTAATATATGTATAGGTCTGTTCTATTGAGAAGTGAATCAACGTGTTTAAATCCACAATTCCACTCAAAAGACACTCTGTGTTTTGTGTTATTTGTTTCAGGAAGTGGCTAGTGACTGGTCCTCATAAACACCCAGGATGCTGCGAACACCAATATTTGCATCACTCATTACAGATGATGTAGTAATTGAAGAAGTTAACTGAAAGCAGTGAGAAGTCCAAAAAGAAGAAATACTCGTTAAGAAGCTGCTGGACGAGTTGGCGAAGACCTGCGTTTCAAAAGCCTTTATTAGAAAAGCTACACGAGCAGAAAATAGCTGCTCTGAAACTGCTGATGAGATTTTCTGTGGAGGAGAGCAGAGGCCAGAGCTCCTCTTAATTTATTACAATAGATAAAAGCAGAACTTTTATAAACTGGTTTTAAGCTCAGACAGAAAAATAAGCAATTGTAATAAAGTTTATGTGTTCCTTAATTT
Organism: Hymenopus coronatus; assembly: GCA_030762935.1. Taxonomy (NCBI): domain Eukaryota; kingdom Metazoa; phylum Arthropoda; class Insecta; order Mantodea; family Hymenopodidae; genus Hymenopus; species Hymenopus coronatus. The sequence continues at coordinate 82,296 of JAUKNX010000240.1, read as the reverse complement.
TATTTACTTATTTGAAGTGCTAAGAAAAGTTATATAAAATTTTGCTTACTACAGGTCATACAATTAATAACTTGTTCCTTAATATTTCACTGTGTTTTCCTGTTCAACAACAAAATAATTTTCTTTCCTTTCCTTTTTAAATATCATATATTTGGTTGGCTTGGAATATACATTGCGTAGAACCGCCACTGAGTGAGTTAAGAGGAAGTGCTTCATGTCATACATAAAACATAGGAGGCGGGATGAAGCAACATAGTGACGTCAGTAGCCCATAAGAGAACAGGTCGGTCACCATTGCACATGACGCATGCTTTTGGACGGAATTACTTAAGCCGCAGTGGCGGTATAAGCACAAAGGAACTTCTCTAACGCATGGTTAATTTTATTTTTGCTTAATACATAGGCATATACGGATTGAGAAAGCTCTTACAATACTTTTTCATCCTATTCTTCACTTCAACGGGAGCGTTATAGATTTGCATACATCTAACTTTAATTTGCAATCAATCAATGTTTCAACATGGTTAATCATCCTCTAGTTCTACATGCTGTTAACTCGATCTTGTTAAAACTGTCTCACTATTCAGGTTCATTGGAAAACTTATTAAGACACATTTTAACAAACTCCACATAGGTAAGTATAAACATTTCGTTATTTCTAATGCAACGACATAACCTCTGTTTCACATTTTTCGTTTTATTTTCCGCAGCAGAAGTGTTACCAAACTTTCAGCTTTCAGCTGCTGCAGTTGATTTGCTCGCGCAAGTCCTGAAAGTCAAGTGTGTAATATTACTTAATGGTGCCTACATATGATTATTTATGATCTCTAATATTTTGTGAAATAAGTGTACATTATAACCTACGTCTTCACTACACTATTAAGCGTCAATGAATATTTAAACTTTATTTTCAGACTGAAAAAATCAATGCCATAACCGGGATTTGAACCACGCATCTCTCGGTCTCTTGAAGGTCGCTCTAATCACAGAGCTACAATGGTAATTTGCCGGCACGGCATTAAATTCCTCAACTGACTTGCATGTTTCCCGGTATGCCATAAGGTGATCTCAAATTAACATTGAGCTCCGGTGGAATGCGGGGAAAAGCAGAGAACTTGGAGAAAACCCGCTCCTGCTCCACTTTGTCCACCAAAAATCTCACTTGCAGTTTCTTGGGATCGAATCTTGGTAAGAGGCGAGTGTTCTAGCCACACGCGATGGCGACCTAATAGGGGGGAGGTGATCGGGCGATGTAATATACCTACCAAGTATTCACCTGGTAACCCGGGGAAATCCCCGAAGAAACCCATGAGTCAGGTAGGCCAGCCAGAAGGATCGAACCCGTGACCTCCCAAATTCGGAAAACAGACGAAACGGCCTGAGCGATACTGCTTGGTGTAAACTGAATGAAGGTCACACTCAGAATAATTTTAATTCAAACATTTTGTATGTGGGTTGAAGGGAAAATAAAACTTTTGTGTTCCCACGTAAATCCTACGGCTGAAATGTGTATTCCTTTTTTCTTCTTTTTCGCTGCAGCAGGGACATAACTTTCAATAATTGCTGACAACCTATGCACCCGATTTCACGGCCGTTAAGAGGCGAAGACTTATGAGATCTCGTGATATTTAACACAAGCCGAGCCGACCCCACAGGAAATCACTCGTCCACTTTGTACAAAAAGGGGAGAAAAAACACACAATTTTTTACTCACGTGCTACTTTTACGATGGTTACTTCTATATTCATTACTGGATACCGTAGACAATTTTAGATATATTGTTTAATAAGTTTAGAGTAGAGATTAGAGCTGAAAACCACTTATTCGATCTCTGCTGACTTCCAGCAGCTAGGAAGTAGTTAAAACTGGTAGATTTAGTACCTATGAGTGAAGAAAAAATTCCTGTCTTTTATTTTCTTTGTTGCTTTTATTTTGTCCATCTTAGTTATAAATGAAATCTGGAAAATACTGTAAATTATATTTTTGTTGAAACTATGGAATAAAGTATTAAGATTTCCAATGTAGCTATGTGGTGTAAAAAACCAGGAACTGATATGGAGTATATTTATATGTTTGTTTATTAATTATTTGTTGTTTCTAAAAATTACATGGAAGGGCCAGCATTTAGCGTCCAGCTCTTAAAAGTTTTACTATCGGTGTTTCTTTTGTGTCAATGACGAAACGTGTAGTGTAACTATTTCTGCAAAGTTACTACTCGATTAAGATGAAGTAGACAAAAAATGATGTTGCTAGAAATCTTTTTGTACCCACTAATATTCAACAGAGGGTAGAGAAGGTCAAATGAATGTAAAGGATCAGTTTAATATACTATTAAATGCCTATAATAAATAATAAACAAATGATAACAGCAGGAGCTTTGCTGTATGTAAAGTGCTGGGCAACATAGCAATACATTTGTTCATGTGACAAGCACATTTCTGCAAATGTTTGTTTTTATTATTTCTAGGAGGTGGCACCGTGGCAGAGTGGTTAGACCGCTTGCCTCCCACCCTGGGTTCGCTCCCCAGCACCCACATCTGGGATTTATGGTTGTAGAAGCGGCGTCTGGACGGATTTTCTCCGGGTCCTCCGGTTTCTCCTGTCACTCATTCCACCAATTGCTCCATCATTACCTTTCCTATCATACATTTCTATTTCATTTCATATCATTCACTTGCTCACGGTCATGCCTGACTACGAGCCGACCACTCGTTCCAGGTTCTTCATTCTGTGGTTTCATACTGTTGGTTACCCACAGGCTTCTGACCACTAGGCACCCGCTTGTAAGTCCTAAGGAGGTGTCAGTGCTCATACGGGGAGGGTAAGCCGACCACGTAAAATGATTTCTAGGGTTTCTATTACTAGACAAAATGAATAAATCTCTTACTGTTGAAAAGAAATTGGAGTAAATATTATTTCCTAATGGGGACTTATCAGAACTTAGTGGATTTTCCTCTGATAAAGAGAACTATAAATCCATCTCAGTCACAACGGTAGGCACTGTTAACCCTAGAATAACAAACTATTTGGAAATTCATAAGAAAACGAGGAATTCACCGTTGAGAAAGTGCAGTTATTTGAAGAATAATCTCATAAATAGGGGTTCAAGGTGCTTACCGGAGCAGGTACTTCTGGAGTTGAAAGTTATGTTGTCAATGGAACCTGTCAGGAAGAAGGTCTAAGTTTCTCAATCGACATAATCATGACAAATAAGATAAAGAGGGAAGGGTAGACAAGAACTGCTCGGAAGGCTAACGGCCTGGGTGCCATGCAAATCAAGGTAGCAACAAGGTCATTAAAATGTGTACATAGTTTAGGTACATTAAGAAAATTGTAAAAATTATGTAAAAGAAGTTGTACAAAATATTCATTCAATGTTCCGGGGTGCACTCAGCCTCGTGAGGTCCCTGAGGGACCAATTGAGGAGTTACTTGATGGAGAAGTAGCGGCTCCAGGTCGAGAGGACCACATTAACCAGCCGGAGAGGATTCGAGGCACTGACCCCGTCTCACCCTTCAGTACTGCACCTCCTTTATGACGCCTGTCGTGGGCCGAGATGAGGGACGCCGGGCGGTAGGCCTTGGCTCCATGTGGGCTGTTGTGCGGGATTTAATTTAATAAAATAGCCCTATTTAGTTGAGAGAAATTATTACTTTGCGTTCTCTCCAAAATTCTTGACTTTTCAAATATTAATACTTTATTTACCAAAATTGGTAATTTTTTCGAAAATTTAATATGACCGTTTTCTCTTTAATGTACTTTTGAGAAGCAGAGTACCTACAATTTAAAAAAAAATGTGAAACGTTGCATCGTGTGGAACATTTTGAATATGGAAAAGCGTTACAAAAAATTTTCGAGAAAATAAGATTTAAAATTGGGCGTATCTATTAATAAGCACACGACTATCCATTTATAGCCTCAGTTAATTGGTAATGTGCCAACTGTGGAAAAGAATTTATTTTCTTAAATTTAATAATTCATATCATTTTTTTTTTTCATAGTCGGTTTACCCTCCCCGTATGTACCTCTGAAACCCAAAGGTCCCTGGGGAGCCAACAGCACGCAACCACAGTATGATGAACCTGGAATAAGTGGTCGGCCCATGGCCATGATAGAGCTTGAAATGAAATTGAGTTTTATTTACGGACGCTCTTTAACTACTATGGTTCTCAGCGTCCCATTCTATACTGAGCGTGAAATACCGCTTAATTTTGCTCAGAGACCCCTTTTAACAAGCTTGGGGTTCTTTTACGTGCCGTGAATCTACGACACGGGACCAACGGCTTTACTTCCCTTCCGAAGGATGCTATGCTAAATGTTTGAGCTTGAGGAAGTGGATGATATGAAATGAAAGCGAAATAGATGATAGGAAATATGATGCAAGAGCAATTGGTGGAATGAGTACCAGGAATGTTACGAAACAATATAATTTATTAGTTTTTCGCAACGTTTGGTCAAATTTCAAAGATGTATCATCTTAACAGCGACTATCAATCCAATGCTGCAAAGAAATGTGCTAACAGCTACAATGAAATGTGTAATGAAACTGTATTAGCAAAGGTTTATCTTGATAAACATGTAGCAGATATAAAAATATGTTTTCAGGTGAAAGCCTATAGAAGATATAAACATAAATGATATTGGTTGGAAAAAGTTATGTGAATGTAATGCACCATATTGCTCTGGATCATATTTACTTATTGGAAATATGATCGTGCTATGGAGGTGCAAAATCTCAGAAATACGAATCCAGGTGTCTTTCCCACCATGTCTGTTCAGGTATATTTGCCCTTGTTCCCAAAGTCACGAGCTGTAAAAACATTTCGACTGAAATCTGGACAGCAGAAACAATACACCCGTCAAGCAAAAATTTATTATTCCACAGCAGGCGATAGCTTTAATGCGTTATAACAGGTTTTTGAACCTTTTATGCCATCTGGCCACGTTCATGTATTTGCACGTGTGTTGCGGCAACACCAGACGTTTCGCTTTTGTCTATAATCCTAGCATTCTTGTAGTGAGCCTTTCCTCTAGATACCAATTTTCACAATTTAATTTACAAGGTGTCATGAACTCCACCAACAAAGATTCAGAGACTATTTAGGGATACCTTCTGAATGTTTTGTATATTCAAATTTTACTTTCTCAACACGTATTATGTGCATAGTGTATAGAGGAAGTATTGTATTCCACCCAAAATTTAATTAAGAAATGTTACCGGAAATACATGTTTTAGGAACACCTGAATCTAAAAAAAAAAAAGCATTTTCAGAAAAAGGTCCGTGAGTGTGTGTGTTTTGTATGTGTGTGTGTGTTTGGGCGCACGCCTGTGGATAGCATAGCTCAAAAACGAAAAGACCGTTAAATAAAACAATTGGTATTTAGGTTTGGTGTGTTCCAAGTATGCGACACGAAGATTTTCAAGAAAATCCCTCCACCCCATCTTCCCTTTACGTGGAAATTTTTCGAAAATTTTTATGTTCTAAAAATGGCTCTAACGATTTTGATTAAAATCCCATAGGTATATTAAAGATATTTACATTCCAAATAAAATTAATATCTTGAGTTTTCTGGGAATAGCCTCTACAGACCTCTTTATTCTAGTTAATTTTTATTGAATTATGCGTAACTGGTAAACCGCAAGAGATAGACAAACACTTACTACACAAAACAAGTAGATCACGATAAAAGACACTATTTATGTCATATAAACATATTTTTTGCGAGGAGTTGATCATTTTTGAGATATTCCTTGTTTCAGCTTTGAAAAACTTATACTTTTCTCATACAGGAATATGTCAACTCCTGTCCATAAAAACAAAGGAACTTCAGTCACAGAGCAACCAGTTTTGGACAATCACTTTAACCGATGGTGCTCCCTTATTTCACTTCTACTTACAAGGAGGCAAGTAATAAGGCTATTTGTGCTATTTTTTTCTTGATTATCATGAATTAAATAGAAGCATAAGCTTTCTAACATTAATTTGTTGCAGTGATGTAGAGAAAATCATGTGAATGGAACACATCAGATTTTTTGTTTCATAATTTTTAACCATGCTACTTTATACCAGTCTTCAACCTTAATAAAAGCTAGAAATAAGCATTTGCACCTTACAATATAAGTAGGTAAATCCTGAAGGTTTCATGGTTCCATGCCAACTAGAACCTGGAAGAAGTTAAATCTATGGTAATCGGTCTTCAAGGTTTGGAAACTTAAGGAACACTGGGAATTAAATTTTAACTACAATAGGTCAAAAGTCGAAAATTGCATTAAACTACAAATGGTTACTTGAACCTTTGAGCGGCTATAGAGAAACAACATTTAGCTGCAGCCCTCTTGCTTCGAGCTCTACAGATATTTAAAGATCGTATAATACACCTGTTTTCTTCAGCAGCGTTTTTCTCAAAACTATATTTTCACACAAACAAAATTTTCCTTATTTCTCAGTTTTTGTTTAAATAGAACTAAAATTTCCCAGAATGTGCAGAACTATCTATGGTAATATTAAACAACACAAACACTAATTTTTAAAAAATATTTTTGTGAAAAAATGGTTAATTTTAGAGATTAATATTTGAAACTTATTTTAAAATTTATAATAATTCAGCAATCAAGGTTAATGAAATATTCCGGTTTAAAATGTTTATGTGTGATTCAAAGCTCCAAGTCAGAAAATATAAACCAATTTTCTCAATTTTTGGAGCGCATGGGACATTTTAATTTTGCATTGTGTTTACATAATGAAATTTGTGAAACAATTTTAATCTTGTATATCCAATGTGTATTCGTATAAACATAACAACAATGCAATCACAGTAAACATTTCATTTTTATAGTGCTTAACACTGCTTTTACTTCTATGACACCGCAGGCGATGACACTGATGATCCATGGAACGAAGACGGAGAACCGGTGGAATGCGATGGCGGGGGAAATCAGAGAACTCGGAGAAAACCCGCCCCTACGCCGCTTTCTCCAGAACAAATTCCACATGTGGTCGCTTAGGACCGAACCTTAGTGAGAAGCGAGAGTTCTAACCACTTGGCAACGGCGTGGCACATAAACATATCAGAAAGCAACTCTACAGGAATACAGACATTTGAAATTTAGCTCTCAATTTCCCTTAATGCACCCCTGCTCCATAGCAGTTGAACCATACGGTTTAAAACAAATATTGTTTATAATTGTTACAACATTTTAAAGAGATTTGAAATCACTAGAAAATACATGTTTTTAAAAGAAGTCATTACTAGGCCAAACTCATTGAATATACGCTCCTCTTAACGATTATACAAGAGGAGCAATGAAGTGATAATAAAGTAATGTTGAAATAAATGCGGGATCCAAAGAACTGAAAGTTATCCGACGATTACTTTTTAAGGATAAGAAAAACCGTGGATGAAGCCTTTTGGATTCTAACTTGAGCTCTCCACTACTAAGGTAGATCTGAATACCACGGCCAACACTGATGTAAGATATTCTTAAAATATACAACAATTTTACTGATGTTGAAGGTAATCTCAAAAATAATATAAATTAGACACACGAACGCAAATTTGCCGTCTCGTCCGTCTGCTCTCTTGAATGAATATGTGTGAATGTCAATTCTAATACATTATTACAGTGCTTTTCAAGGATTAAAAATCTTAAAATTTGACTTTTCGTTGACATCGTCAACTTACGGGAGAAAGGGCTTATATTTTATCTTTTGTCATAAATAATTTTTCTGACGCTGCCATCCCTTTCTTTATTGTTGTATATGCAGATAAATGAGTAACAACTTGCATTTTTAAAACAGTTTTTAATCGATAAAGTTATACAGATCTCTTCAGTGAAAAATACCAATATGGTTTCAGTTTTACAGTTGTATATGTCACTGACGTACTGTCATAACTAAGCAGTATGTTTACAGGAAAGATAGTCAAACTGAAAAACTCAATGCCACTGCCGGGATTTGAACCACGGATCTTCCGGTCTCTACATGGTTGCTTTAACCACTGTGTTGCCATGGTACATGCCAGCACAGCATTAAATTCCTGGTAAACCACAAGGTGATCTGAATTTATTCCGAGATGACATACCCCAATGATGATTTATAATGTCGTAAGTACTTTAAGTCCTGGGCTTAATGGTTTCACCAACCCTTAGGTCAATTAATGTTTTTTTTTTTTTGTTTTTTTTTTGGTGCTAGACCAAGAAAGAACAGGTTTTCTAAAAAGTATCTTGGAATGGGGTCGGATAGTCAAACTTTGGTATTTTTACTTTCTATAACACCTACAAAACAAAATAACACAAAAATATAAAATAAAAATCTGAAGTATCATACCCTCGTACCTAAATTCCTAAAAAAAGCTATATATTCCAAAGTTTTTACATTTATTTATACATTTAAAGCATTTCTTATATCCGTTATTTTAAAAATAAGTTTATTTAACGTTACTAAATACTACTCACTGAAATATACTTAAAACAAACAAATTAACATTAACTAAAGAGTTTGTATGTGCGTTTCTTAAATCAAAATGTATTAACCTATCATCGTTTCAAACACAATCTATACTCACATATTTTATTATATTATTCATTAATTTATTTTTTATTTCAACCTACTTTTTGCTTTTTAAATTGTTTAAGTCGTTTCCTATTTTTTCTCTTTTTTAGTATTTTACTTTATTTTTATCAAACTTTTATATTTATATTAAAATGAAAAAACAAAATAACTTTTTTAAAAATTAAATATAAATATTTATACTTTTATCCAGGACATTTTATTATAACCAATTTAAGCTTACAATGTATTTTATTGTATTTTCGAGCTATCATAACAATTGTTTTAAATATATGTAACAATTGTTTTAAAAATTCGTCTCTCTGCTATTTTTAAATATTCATAGGGTATTGTTATAACTTATATTTATCTAAACTATTCCAAAACAAAATATTGCACTCGTGTATATTTATATATGATTTTACTTTTAATCATTTACCTTCGTTATTCACCTCACTCACTTCGGATTCCATTTGTATTACTCCTTTCACTACCTATAACATTTCCTCATTTAACGTACTTTTCACTGCAGTATCCCGCCTGCGGTGCCATAAGTAGTTAAAGCGGGCGTTAAACAATACCAAAAAAACTGCAGTATTGGATTATTAACTAATAAAAGAAACGTTTAACGTTTTTAAATAATATGTCCTCATAAATAAATAATACGTGATAACTTAAAAACAAAATCAACTTGCTCTTTTAAACTCTCCACTATAGCCACTAAAGCTAAAATAAACTCAAAACATTAGTCTCACTATACAAACTACATTATCACTTCAATTTCCTCTCACTATTATTATTTCTAATTTAATCCTGGATTATCATCTATCCTGCTCGCCCTTCCTCGAGGGCCAACATTGATTGGGATGGGTTTATCCATCTCCATGTTGATCTCTTCTCGCCCCTTAACGGTATGTTCGTCTGCATTCTACTCATCAAGTTAAAATATGTAGTTTGCCTGTTGATGTGCAAATTGTTTTATTCTGTTTAATTAATTCAAATGAATTTTACTCCCCTCCGTTTCTTCCTCTTCATTATCAATCATTGTTTAATTGAAATATTACCTCTAGATGCTTCTGTAAAAATTAAAGCATCAATTAAATGTTTTGTTTTTATTCCTTCTGATCTTATTTGTTCAGTTCCACATTATTCCTGTTTCTATTTATAGGAATAATTTTATCCTCTTTCCAAACCAGTATACTTATCTTGTTAGCTAGTGCTTCTAAGTGTAAGCACAGATGCTTATCTCTTATTATGATATTTATCTTATAGCCGCTTATCTCTTATTATACTATTTATTTTATAACCGCCTAGGGCTGCTCTTTTATCGCATGGTTTTCACTACATCTGCTATATTCAAAAAGTACTGTCCTGTCTATTGAAATTCATACCCAGATCATTATATAATTTTGTTTGTTTAATACCAATACGTTCCATAAGCTGTAAGATAGTGTAATGTTCCGTTTGTAGGCTTTACATGCTTTAAGTTCAATCTCTCCTGTATGTTATTCAAAAGTGAATATGTTCTTCTTCCCTGCGTTATCTTATCCCACTATTCTGCCATAATAGTTTTAAGTTATTCTTTATTTCAAAATTTTTGATTCAATTACTAACCCATTGTTTCAGAAATCTTCACCAGATCTTCTTTTTAACCAGAAAATTGCTCCTCTTAATCGTAGTGTAACATCAACGTGTCATATTCCTGTTGGTAGGTACAAATAGCGCCGTGGCATCCTACTTACTGTCCCTGTAAATCCTAACAATACCTTTCTTTGGCTTCTCCTTAAGAGGTTCCTTATGCTTATATTTTAATACCCCTATACACCTGCTCCATGAGTGACTATAGAGGCAAACATATTTGTATGGTAAATTAAGATAGTGCTACGAGGAATTGTGAAATGATGTATTAGTCTGGAGCTTTCCATCATTATCTTCTCTGCTTTTAATCTATCATATTCGGTGTGACTCCTAAAATTCAATCTCTCATTCCCAATGAAAACTAGATATTTTGTTTCTGTGTTTCTTCTAATTCTATTGTTGTCAAATTTTATTACCGGATCTCTTTTTAGTTTCTCTTTTAGAATTATGAAGCTGGATTTGGTTACAAATATCTTAATTTTTCCATTATTGTGTCAGGTTTTTCCTCTGTTTCTCATCGACTATTGCCTTCAATTACAAATACCACGTAATCTCGATATACAACCGTATTTACAACATTATTTTCGATCTGTAACTTCTCAAGTAAGTTTTCTTAAACTATACCCCAGAAGGTCGGTCCTGGGATCAACTCCTGAGGACATCCCTTGGCTATACCTACTTTTAGCAACAGTCTTATTGATACCCAGAAAATAAACAAATCTAGCTTTACAGTAATTCTTTAACAGATTGTATAATGATTGTGTATAATGCAGTTGACAAAGTCTTTCAAAAAGAAAGGGCCACCATAAGTTACCAAATACACCGCAAATATCAATAAAAGTACCTACAACGTACTCCTTGTGGAGTTCTTTTACTGTAAGAATTACGGCATTTATAGCATTCTCCGAGGCTCTTCCAATTCTAAATTCGTATAGACTATTATTGGCGGCAATTAAGGAGCCTATCCATTTATTCTTTTGTTTATAAGATATTTAGAAATCTCCCCCAGAGTTTTCATACGACAGATCGGTCTATATAACTTTGGTTCCATACGATCTTTATCAGTCCCATTTTAAAATATAATGAATTTGACTTGTTTAAAGTTTTTTTGGAAATCTGCCTCTCTATAAGCAATCATTCTAAAGTTTCCTCAAAAATGGGGTTAATTTTTCTTGGAGGCTTATTAATATTCCATTTTTAATATTATCTAATCCGACAGCTTTTTTAAGTTTAAGGGGTTTTATTATTAATTTAATTTCCGTTGGCTCAAATGTAGATATGACTTAATTGCTTGTATAATTTTGTTTAATTTTGCTTTTTGGTGTATTGTTGAATTCATTGTCCACTTCCTCCTCATCATCAGGTAATAGTTTCTTCAGAATTTTCTCTACTGAGTCCTTCCAATTTGTAGTCATTGACGATTGTCCTAAAGGGTCGTTATTACCTTGAAACTTTTAATTTTATACATTAGTATTTTATATGGTGTACCCCAAAAGTTTGTATTTAAATTATTCTCTAAGAAATTTTTCAAAGGTTTACATCTCCATTCATTGAATAGTGCTTTAAATTTTTCTATGGATGCCCCATACTGCCTAAAATTATTCGCTTTCTCCGGCTCATCCTCTTCCTTGCTCTGTACTGCATCCGTCCATGAATTATACAAACAATTATTTTGTGTACTTAACAGGAACGAGTTCTAATTTCATGCTTTGTTGAAGATTCTAGTCATATAGCATCTTGGTCCACGGATTTTCCTACGTATGTTAAGCTGCTACTCTAAAATATAGTTGGTTAGTTTTATGAAATCTTGTTGCCATCATCTAAACTGTGGATGGTACCTTCTGCTTGGTAGCTCAAAGTATATTAACAATGATTGCTTGTAGTGTAGTCTTATCCCACTTTTCCAGTTTATAATCTTATCATTTATTTTGTAATTACGTAATGCTACATCGATGTTAGATTTAGCATAAACTGTATTTTATAGGTAGTAGGATTATTTTGATTATTTTTAACAATTAAGTTCAGCTCGCAAATAACTTCTTCTAATTTCTCTCCACTTTTATGCTTTTGTAAACTAAACCAGTCGGATTTTGAGTTCACAACAATTATATGTATAAATCGGTTAAACACCAAAGTTGGTATTTAAGTTTAGTATCTTCTAAGGATGCGACACGAAGATTTTTCAGGAAAATCACCCCATCCGTAACCACCCATTACATGTCCATTTTTTCGAAAATGTTGATTTTCTCAAAAATGGTTCAAACGGTTTTGACTGAAGATATTTAAGATATATTCCTGATACGGAATTTATGCATCTAATTTTTTAGGAATAGCCTCTGAAGACCTCTTCATTCTGGGTGACGTTTGTACAACGAGTAAACCGTAATAGATAGACTAAAAATTAAGACACACGAAATATATAGAGTTCATTAAACAACACAATTTATGTCATACCTATTCATTTTTTGTAGAGTTAACCGTTTCCGAGATATCCCTTTTATTGGTTCAATAAAAACTGTTTATACTTGTCTCAAGCGGAATCAACATTCTCGACCGCATATGAGATTTGTGGTGGACAAAGCGGCGCAGGAGCGGGTTTTCTCCAGCCTCCCCGTTTTCCACCACCATCACATTCCACCGGTGCTCCATCTTCATTCCATATATCATCAGTGTCACCGCCTGCGGCACCATAGTAGTAAAAGCGGACGTTAAACACTATCCAAAAAAAAAGTCAACATTCGTTTAATCTATTTTGTTTTACTCCCGGTAATGCAAAAGAGAACCGAAACTCAATAGTTTCACATAGCGATAGCCTTTAAAACATTTGGCTATCTCTTTAGCCCAGTGTATTCCCTTGTTTCACTTCTACTTACAAAGAAGTGAGTAATAAGATGGTTTTTGCTAATGTTTTTCTTGATTATCATGACGTAGATAAAGGAAAAATCGTTTGTAAGGGTAGTTTGTTTGCAGGGGATTTTTTGACTTCACGGTACGTTCCCTTACGTTAAGTCACGTTAAATAAGGTTCATCGTAATTCCAACATCAATGTCTGTTGAACAGAAAGAACGAAACAACCTCATGTGTTCCATCCAATGGCTTTCTCTAGTTCCCCTGCAAACGAACTATCCTTACAAAGGGCTATTCTTCTATCTAATTCATGCTAATCGAGATAAGCGTTAGCAGAAATAGTCTTAGTATTTAGCTCCTTGTGTGTAGAAGGGAAATAAAGGAATGTACTAGGGTACTACGATAGTCAAATATTTCAAAAAGCTGTCGCTATGCAATGATGGCGAAATTCACTTCATTATGCATGGCCAGGAGTAAAAGAAGAAGTATATGACGACACCCAGTTTGAGAAAAGTATAAGTACTTTAAAACTGAAAGCAATTGAAAGAAATTTCTGGAAATGGTTAGCTCTACAAAACATAGGTATATATATATATGAAAAATTGTGTGTTTTAGCGAGATCTACATTTTTGTGTCGAGAGGTTTGTCTATCTCTTACTATTTACCAGTTATGCAAAAGTCATTCAGAATGAAGAGAACTTCAGGGGCTACTTACAAGAAATTCAAGATATAATTTTTTTACCATGTAGACATATTTTATGCAAAGCATTTTAATCAAAATCGCTAGAGCCATTTTTTAAAAAATCTAAAATTTCAAAAACTCTGGTTACACAATGAATGAAATGCATGAAATAATGCTTAGATGAGTTCGGGGTCCATAGAGCTTAAATCTACCCAACATTTGTCTCAGGATAAGGAAAACCACCAGGAAAGGGTCTTATCCGGGTAGCTCACTCCAAACTGAGATCGAACTTGGTAGCTGTTGAATGTGAAGCGGATATGCTACCACCACACCATAGAGGCAGGCTATTAAAATATTGACTGTCACTTTAGTGTAGTTTGTTTCCTTATCCCTGTTATACTTACAAGGAAATATATAATAAAACCATTTCTGCTAACGTTAGTTCGATGAGCATGAATTAGATAGAAGAATAAACTTTGGTGGGAATAGTTTGTTGCAGAATAGGTAGAGAAGTCATATGAATGCTACAATCAGATTTTTATCTTTTTAGATTATCTAAGTTTTATGATTGGCCCAACTTTAGGTATCATATCATGTTTTCCAAAAGTTTACTCTGTTCCGCCAAAGAAAGCGTATACTTTCTTCCAAAATTTTACCATTACCGCTGTGGTTGGTAAATTCCCTTGTATTTCCCAACCACTGTCCTACTTAAGGGACATTGGGACTGAAATGTCAGATTTCTATGTTTCTGTATTGATGTTTCTGAATGTTTACTGTGATAGCATTGCTGTTATGTTAATGTTAATACCAAATTTCATTAAAATTAGATGAATGCTTTGCAAGATATAAATTATTTCATAAATTGTAGGCATAATGTAAATACGCTGCATAATCGAAATGCCCCACGCGCCTCAAAATTTGAAAATTTGGTTGGCATTTTCAGAATTGGAGCCTTAGACGATATACAAAAGCTTTAAATGGGAATATTTGAATAACCTTGATAACTGAATTTATTATACGTTTTTTAAATAGGTAGGACAATTTAAATAGTTCAACCAGTCATTTTTCATAAAAATATTTTTTTGATAAAATTACTATTTGTGTTAGGATGCTGTTATCCTTTGTATTATTGCAATAGATACTTCTGCAGACGCTGAAAAAATATAGTTATATTCGAACACTAACTGAGACGCATGGATCATTTTGAAGGTATGAAAATGAAGGTTTGAGAAAAACGCTGATTAATGAAATGATATGCCATTAAACATTTGTACTGTACTATCTCTAGGTGGCAATAGAGCCCAAAGCAAAGGGAGAAAAGATAAATGTTAGTTCTCTATAGATGTCCAAAGGTTCCATCTATAAAACAACAATTTTCTAGTTTTTAAGCGACAGTACATACTTAGTTAAATTTAGTTCCTTCCCACAGGCACTTTCTATCAGTTTTCTCAACCGTTGGCTATACGAAGACCGGAAGTAAACCCGAAGGACGAACAAACTTCGGGTTAAATCGTGCGTTTCCGCTGAACACGCCATTTTATGGTCTACATCTCAGGTATTCGTTGACACTTTCATGGTATGATTTCGCCTACTTCTGCCATCTAGATTTCGCAAGAAGAAATATTTGGAGTTACCGAGCATTCTAGAGTTATTATACGTTTTCTAAATATAAGCATCTCTGCGTCAGCATCGTCGCGAAAGAGTCAGTTCGAATAGTGAGTTGGACACGTGAACATCGCAAGGGCCTCTCAGTGCGCAGACTTCAAGACCGGCATGGTAACAGAAGCATACCACAAGTTATAAGTAAACATAACACATTATTGTTGTTGTTCATATTATTATTATTATTATTATTATTATTAATCATCATCAGTATAAGTAGTGATAGTAGTAGTAGAAGACCGCGTAATTCTAAGAAATTTCCCGATGTGCAGGGCCATTGAGGGAGCAGTCACACATATCACTCAAAACTCATTTGAGCCTATCTTTTTACTTTCTCTACACATGTACATAGTGTATAGAGGAAGTATTGTATTCCACCCAACATTTTGATACCGAGATTTCGCCGGAAATACATGTTTTAGGATAAAAAAAAAACATTTTGAGAGAAAGATCCGTTTGTGTGTGTGTGTGTGTGTGTGTGTTAATCAGCTCAGCGATTATGTCATCTTCTTCTAGTGCTTTATTATTCTTTAGGCTCTGTATTGCTATTTTATCATCCCAAACATCCGGTTCTTCTTCTTCTTCCATTCTTTCTTCATTTCCATGCCCGTTCTCTCCTTGTTCCTGATTATTTATTTTTTGCTGTTTATTTAACAATTCTTTGTAGCACTCAGCCCATCTTTCCAGTATATCTTTATCTTCTCCAAGAACATTATCGTCCTTGCTTAGACATTCTTTCATTTTATTCTGTTTTCCTTGTTTGATTTGATTTAATGCCGTATAGAATTTCTTTATCTCACTCTGTTGATTCAATGTTTTTATTTCTTGGGTTCGCGTTATCCAATATTTTCTTTTCTTTTTCTTACATATGTTATTAGCATCTCTTCTTCTTTGGCAGTATTCTTCAGAGTTATTTCTAGTTTCTTTCTGGAGCATTTTTTTCCTAGCCATTTTCTATTTTGCTATCGCTTGCTCATACTCTTTATCATACCATTCTATGTTCCTTTCCGTTTTCTTTTCACCTATACTTATTTTTGGTACCTCTTTTACTGTCTCCTTTATTATCTCCCATTGTTCTTCTATACCTTCTTCTGTTCCTTTTTCATTTAATTTGCTGCTCATTAACTTTTGATATTTCTTTTTTTCTTCTTTATCTTCTATTTTTTCTCTGTCCCATTGTATATTTTTGTTCTCTTGAACTCTGTACATTTTCTTTACTCTTATTCTCATTCTTACTTTAACCAAAAAGTGATCCGGATCACATTTTGGGCCTCTACAACTTCTTACATCTATAATTTATTATTATATATGTCTTGCTTTAATTAGCATATGATCAATTTGATTTACTATATCTGAGCCTGGCATTTTCCATGTTCCTTTATGTATTTCTTTGTGAGAGAAGTAGGTACTTTTAATAATCATATTATATCTAACTACGAATTGTCCAAGTAAATTACCGTTTTCATTACTTATTTGATGTAGTGTATGTTTCCCTGCCACTCTATTTAAATAGTCTTCTTTCCCCACTTGTGCATGAAAATCTCCTAGTATCACCAATGTATCATAAGTTCGTACTAAATTACATGTTTTTTCTAAGCTTTAATAATACTCTTTTTTTCCATCTCTTCTTTCTCTTCTATTGGTGCATATATGGATAATATAGTTATATTTCTGAATTTACCTTTAAGGTGTGTTTTACAGATTCGTTCACTAATTGATTTAAATTCTATTAGACTCTTTTTGGTTTCCTTTGAGATAATAAATCCTGTACCATTAAGTCCAGGTTTTAGGTCCACTATATAATACTGTACATTCTTTTTTATCTATTCTACCTTCCCCTGCCCATCTTATTTTTGGAGCGCCACCACATCTAACTTATATTTTAATACTTCATTTGCTATTTCTTTCATTTTCCCAGGTTTCAGCATTGTCCTTACGCTATAGGTTTCAAACATTAAATCATTCCAAGGATTTTTTGCAGGTTTCGTAACAATAGTTTTTTTTTTCCAAGATTAGATTGTTAACCTAATGCTTAACCCCCAAACTGGAGGACCAGGCTTCCTTATTTATGTCCCCAGGAAGCAGGGTGTTCCGGTTATACCCCCGAACACCGGATATCTCAGGCACCTCGGGGGCGCTACTCCCCGTACTCACCAAGGTTAGCCCCTGAGGGGTGGACAAAAAAAACTTACCACACAGAAAATGTAGAGCATATTAAAACACAATTTATGTTATATACATTTTTTTCGTGAAGTTGATCGTTTTTTAAATATTCCTTATTTTTGGTTTCAGCTTTGAAAAACTTAATGCTTTTCTCATACAGAAATTTGTCAACTCCTGTCCATACAAACAAAGGAACTTCAGTCACATAGCAACCAGCTTTTGACTATCACTTTAACCTATGGTACAACCTTATTTCACTTCTACTTACAAGGAAGCAAGTAATAAGAATATTTCTGCTAATGTTTTCTTATTAACATGAAGTAAATAGAAGCCTAAACCTTTTAACAATAATAACAGAGATGTAGAGAAAGTCATGTGAATGGAACACATCAGATTTTTTTCCCGTTCAGAGGGCTAATAATGATTTACATAAGTATTCGCCTAGAATGCAATCTCTATATAATAAACTAAATCCCTTAAACATTTCATATATTTTTTATGAATATTAACAGTTTTGCTATATCCGTGATTATTTGTTACCAATAGTATATAAATAGATTTGATGTACATGTGAATCAATGTTACTAACTTTCTATTTTTTGTGTTTATGTTATTTTTTATGTTCAGCTATGATTTATTTTGTAATTAAATTTGTGATGTTCTTGTCACTATTTTGTAATCAAAATGATATTGCAAATTTTAAGTGAACATTGTAATTGAGGAAACCTATAATGTTCACATTATAGATAGATAAATAAATATGCTACCGAAAAGTGATGCGAAACAAAGTGCATGTCTATTAATGCCCGTATATTTTCTCTGGGAAAGTAGTGAAAATTGGTTTGGAGTAAGGGGACATTGTTAAACTTATTCTTTAGGTCTGACGCACATTAAAAATAAACGAACTTCATTTGTAAATCCTCGGGGACCTCGTCTATGTTAGTGGAGAAAGAGAAATAAAATAGATTGTCACCTAGACGGCCGGGGTTCGATCCCAAGCGACTGCATGTGAGATTTGTGGTGGACAAAGCGGGTTTTCTCCGGGTACTCCGGTTTCCCCCGCCATCACATTCCACCGGTACTCCATCATCATTCATGTATCATCAGTGTCACCGCCTGTGGTGCCATAAGTAGTTAAAGCGGGCGTTAAACACTAAAAAAACAAAATAAATAAAACAGATTGAAACCTGTAACATTCAGTTTGAAGTCATGAAATCGGAATATGGAATTCGTTTGTTAATTCTGATATAATTTATGCGTACTTTAGAGAATTTTAATTATTACCGTTTAGTAGGACTTGACAATCCACAAAGTTTTTGTTTTTTATTTACGATTTCCAAAGTTTGTTTCAAAGGCTTTCACGTGATCAGACACAGTAGTGATCAATTGACCTTTACTTTGGAGACATGAATTAAGTTCATTTAGTTATGTTGTTAAATATATCAGAAAGGCAAACTCCCACATAAATTCTGCGTCTTTAAATTCAGCAATACATTTGCCGTTCTCCTCCATAAATGTATGTATTTCGTTTCTGAGATCAAAAGATCGCTTCAACATTTTGCCACGGCTCAGCCATATTATTTCAGTATAATAAACAATATCTTGTAATTCTGAATCGAGATTTTGTAAGACATTTTGAAATTCTCTATGACACAAACCATGTGAACGAATGAAATTCACTACTTTTATTACGATTATCAAAACACTATCTAAATTTAGGTAAGTATTTAGCACAACGGTTTTCTTGGTGTATTAACCCTTTGTTGTCTGTCGGTACCTGTAAGTTCCGCTTGTTTTAAGCGTAACTATACAAATAGGGTTGTACTCTAGGATTAATTTCATGTTATACTAACCTTCAAGTAATCAAGATTGTTTTATTGTGTAATCATATATACATTTTTTGCCCTAAAATTGCAGTGGTGTTTTTAAATAAATAAAAGATAAAACCGACAAATGCAACCCCATTAACTTCCAAGCATCACCCCCATTATTTTATTTCGGCTCACCCCGCCATTCACCACAATCACTGGGATTTGAACTTGAAACATTTGTGTTTGAATGAATTGCCAATCCATTATCTATCACCTAACAGTCATGGTAATTTGAACTTCTTTCTGGGTATTGCCTTTGGCAGCATTATGAAAACTGACCTAGAAGAATTTAAATTTTTAATTGGGAAGAAAATTATTAATAAAGGACCTACATTTATTTTCATTTCTATTTTCTCTATCATTTTATATACTAATTTTATAGGTTTATTCCAATATATTTTTACTAGAACTCCAGTTTTAAACTTGAATTAAAGGAAAAAAGGCATATGTAGTATACTATTGCAGGCAACTAAGGGTTAAGCAGTGACATTGCATTACACCTACTTTAGCTGCCTCTGCTATCCGTAATATAACTAATCTTCCTCTTTTTCCTGCAAATGCAGCAGTACCGTTTGTTGTTACACGAGATAGATTTAAAGCCAAGTCAGTTCAAGGTTCAGTGACACCCCCCCCCATTGGCTTTAGTAGTGCCTTTAAGAGGGCCAAGAGGAGCTAATTCTTCTGTAATATTCAAATCTTTATCAACCCCCTTAAAATTGCTAATTGGTTAGTGTCGCTAGCATTACTACTCAACGAGTGCCAGAGGATAGAAATGGGTATCTGCGGCTCGGTGTTTTAAAGTTCTCTCTATATTGGAGGCTAGTTCATCATTATGGGCGTTACAGTCCATCGCGACAAGCTTAAGTTTGCAAATTGAGCTGTTTTGTCAGGACATATAATATCTGTAACACTCTCCATGCATTCTTTAACAAACTCGCCATCTGAAAATGGTTAAAAAAATTGTTTGCAACAATTTCTGCTACTGCGTAACTGGTTTTTGCCAGAAATTCAGTTTGAAGTGACACATTCTTAAAAATTATCTGCTGTCCCGAAAGTTTAATTTTAAGTTCGAATAGCTTTCTTCACGAAATTGATTCTCATATTCATGATATGAACGCGCACGTTTGGTGTTGTAATGTAGCTTTATGTTATCCTCCTTGAACACCAAAACTGGTTCCCCGCAAATTAAACACACTGCTTTCTTTTTCTTCTTCTTCAGTAAAAAGCTACTGATTTTTCCACTTTATTTGAAATGATCTACCTTCTGAAAATTATTTTCTTGTCACTTCGCTTATAAGCCATAATTATCACTTATAAATTCACTGAAATAATTATATTCTTCAAACCTCTCACTAACACTGACACAACAGTGTGAGCAAACAACTGCAAACCTGAAAGCACAGTATTCTTCAGAACGTGATAAACCTGCCCCACTCCCCTTCCAAGGGAGTCGTGACTTTAAACATTGGGATTAGGAAGCGGGCGGCTGGAAACCAACCTTCGCTGTTATCAAGTCTTCCACTTACTGGTCTCTTAACTGATGCGCGATTCTCGACTTGAAAGCTGAGTCGACATAGCCTACAGGAAACAGAGGTTTTACTACGTTGCTTCTCGCCTCTAGTACAGGGTCGCCTTTTGTTTGCTAATTGTTACTGCCTAGTGGCAGGGAGGCGGTTCCGTTTGAAGCCATCATGTTTTGGAGAAAACTATAACTTGATTATTCAACACGTAACGATAATAAAATATCTGTCGCTCACCTTTACCGCGCGGTCAAAAATGTTACTTCACTTTTCGATACAGTTTTCCCTGATCAAAACATATTGTAGACCAGCTCTGTATTTCCGTTAGTACCGTTAAAATATTTTCATTTTATGACTATGTCATGTAGAAAGTTACTAGAATAAAACCGTAAACTAGCCGTACATTGTAATTGAAAGAATTGACCCAATAAGAGCAATAACAAATTATTATTGATATTATTATTATTATTATTATTATTATTATTATTATTATTATTATTATTATTATTATTATTATTATTATTATTATATTTTCAATGATCATGTAACCCTGCCATTTCAACCACTTCACCATAATAGCAAAAATAATATGTTATTCCTGTATCGAAAAAGTGACGTAACTAAATTTGTGAAGTAACAGTGTTTCTTCGCCCGCTCTTGTTTCTGGTATAACTGCTTACAGGAATTAACCGACTCTGGAGTCGGAAGCCTATTTTATCCGAATTCCAACGCTTGCACGAGGTTGGCCCAGAAAAACCATGGTGCTCGATGCTAAAGTCAATATTCTCTTTTGATGTAGTGGAGGCAGAGGCATTTAGTGTTTCATGAAGCAGAAGCGGTTCTTGACCTTCCTGCATATGACAGTAGATGTGGAAGTTAGAGTTCATGTGATAGGAGGACCGCGACCGAATTCCCATTGGAAAGCCTGTATATAAAGCTTTGCCTTTCCTTGTTGGCAACTACTTTCTGTAATTCTGTGTTCTGTTGAAAGGAATTAAACGAATAAGCAAACATTAAAATGAGGTTACCAAACAAGGAAAATATAAAAGTATAGTAAGCACATTAAAACCTCAGCTGTGCGGTTGGAACTTTAAATGGGGCAGTTACAACACATGAGATCTATGAAATCTTCCTAAAATACACATGAAAACAAGAAATTTATTAGATATATTTTCTTACTAGATATCTGAGTAAATGATTTTTAGGGATATTATTTTGGCCTATGCACAAGGATAACGTTGGGTTAACAGCTTTAACTAATAGCCTTAAAAAATAATAGCTCTTAAAGTATGTGTGTCATGGTAAATATGATGCTGATTTCTTTAAACAGTTAATATTGTAAAACACATGCAATTAAAATGCTTTGTAGCTAACATTTTGGTTATGTTTAAACCTACAGATTTTATAAGCAACTGTTTTCAAAAATTAATTACGCCAAGAAAAAGTACAGATTTCGCTAAATGAGGAAGATTTGTTGGCTCAACTGAAAATTCCTCTATCCGAGGTAACCTAGATTTAAACAATGTAATTACAAATGTAAAAGCGTGTAATTAAAATACAAATCTGTATTATTTTATTGTAGTTTAAACTGTACAAAAAATAAATCAATAGTACTTATCTAAAAGTATCAACCGCCATGGACTTCATGTCTGCTTGTTTGCCTATTTACCAGTTCGTTTCGAAAAAAGCGGAGTTGATGACTTTGCGGGTTGCGTCTCAACTGACTCGGGATTTACCCATACCTACTGTTGTGCCTATTCAAAAAACATTTCGAAGTCTCTGCACTTTTTCATATTAGCTGCCATTCCTCGGTTATAGTACTTTAATTCTTCTGCTGTAATACACTCAAAAAGAGATTAGTATGGAGCTGTAAATAAAATTATATCTTTAAAATATGAGCTGGTATTTCTGTTTATCTATTTTTTTTGTGGCTATTGATACATAAAAAATCTGGCTAGGCTAAGCGCCAGCAGCCCTTCAAAGGGGACCACCCCTACCGATGACCCACTTAGCGAACGCCCACGATGTCTCGGACACATTTATTGGTATTATAATGATTAATTATAATTTAATAATACAACTTTTATGTAATGTCAAACATAAATTTTGCATGTAGATAGGCCCATGTTAACACGAAGTTGCAATTTCTGAAGAAAAAAAAAAACAACTTGAGAGGAATCTCGATAAACGCTTGAAAAATTATAACTTAACTATGCTGCAATTTCAATAAAATATTTTTATGCTAGATTTTAAAAACTCAACTGTTTAAGTTAATGTGAAGTCTGCACTTTGCACAGTGTTTCCTATACCTGGTCGTATGGTTGACAGACGAACATGCCTGCGAGTTGTTAGACCACTCGCCTCTTACCTAAATGACCCGGGTTCGATCGGTGAGATTTGTGGTGGACAAAGCAGCACAGGGATGCGTTTTTCAGGGTTCTCGGGTTTCCGTCGGTGCACCATCTTCATTTCATGTATCACCAGGGCCATCGCCTGCGGTGCCACAAGTAGTAAAAGCGGGCGTTAAACAATATAAAAAAAACACCAACATGCATATCATCTTCAAGGTGCAGCACTCTGTTCCTTTATTTAGATTTCATCATTTTCGTACTAGAGTACTTAATGATACTTAAGTATGATACTGAAAAAGGCAGAACGTGTTTACGGCCCTCTTTGCAATTGTGGGATACTGAAATCGCGAATAAAACAACAAGAACTGCACTGAAAACTTTATAAATGTTATTTATAAAGTGGATTTGCACACCAAATCATTCTTTGCCTTAACAGCAGGTTGACGGTATTTGGAATGTTGAACTAACCAGAACTAACAAAAGGAAAACTAGTCCATCCCGACGCTGAAATGGACAAACCAGGGAACTATTTTGCTACTGGGGGTGCATGCGTAGAAATGTTGAGGTGAAAAATCTATAATTTTAGTCAAATCCTTTTAAAATTGTTGGTATGGTAAACTAAAAGATGTTACAGAATCAAAAACTAAAATATTTTTGACAACCCTAGAAATATTCGAAATTTAAATTTTATATTCTTTTAAGCACTATAGCATCTTCTGTGCAGGAATTTGTTTCTCTGAACATTGAGCCTGATACTGTCGGATTTGGGGACTCGTTTATTGTTTTTAACTCCTATCTGTCGTTTGAGGAATCCCCTCTCCGCCAATTTCTCTATCTCGTGGTATCCCAGGGGTGGTTCATGTCCAGAAACCTGAAAATGGCGTTAAAGACGGTCTCGACGTTGACAAAAAATAATCAAACTCGGTTCTTCGATATTTGACACATCATTAATTTATTCTTTCCGAATGATTTCGTAACCCTGCATTCCGGCACAGAACAGAGCCACATATTTTGTAAACGATATCGCGATCCCTCCTGCGCGTCGCGTTTTTTTGTTATTTGCTTTACTTCCTGATGTTTTAAAATGTTCTAACACCCCCATGGGCTATGAGCTTCCGCGTGCCTGCCCGACGTCGCTTTCCAGAGTGTTCTGTGCGCTATTCTCCAGAATCGGACACCTTGCCAAATGCATCCCCACTTCTAAATTTTAGTTGTTTTTTTCAGAATGTCAACCCTTATCAAACGTACATTATTTCCCAAATATTTCAAATATACTGGTTTCATTGGTCCGGACATTTTTCACCACTTCCCCATGCTACTTTTTTCTCACGGTTTTTCCAGAGAAACCTAACTGTACACACTTGCGATTTTCATCTCTTCTGGAATGCAGTAAACCCATTTCTTACAAAAACTGTGAATTTTTAAACTCAATATAAGGATTTTTACCAATTAGATTATGATTTACAATGATAACAGAATTTTTCTAAGTTAGGTTAAAGACATAAGCGTTTGTTTCCATCATTCCGTCTCTAATAAGCTTCAAAGTTACGTATGCATTAAGTCTGTAGCTTAACAGTATTGCTTTGAGATTTAAAACGGTAAAAACTTTGAACGCTTTAGTTTGAATAAATTGTGAAATAAAATTCAACAATGTGCTCAGAGTTGCAGTACAGAGTGGTAAAAATATTTTGCTAAGAAATTTTATATAAAGTATACATTTTTGAAACTTAGAAAGTATGTGGTATTAAATGACTCCCAAATAAAGTTTTGAAACTTTTCTGTCACAATTTCAATTGTATTTTGCTTTTATTTGTTTGTTTGCATATCTGATCTTTTATTAAAGGTTTGCCATGAGAATGGCTCACAAATTTATTTTCTAAATTGAAAAGCAAGAAGAAAAGGTAAGAATATGTAAATAATGAATTAAAGTAAGCACAGTTATTACATTTGTTATGAACTGTTCAGTACAGGTTAAGCTGATCAATATTAGATGTGTGCACTTTAAGTTAATTTATGTTAGGGTAAGGTCCGGGGAATCGGGTCAAAAACTGGAAAAGTCTTCATGACAAGTCTTTAATATAAACTCGGATTACTTTATATACTTAAAACAGTAGTCTTTTATGAAAACATTTCTCTATTTGAGAAAATTTGCATAAATAGGTCCAGTATTACATATAATGAGTTTGTTTTAGTGCTGCATGATCCTATTCGCCCTCCTCAAGTTGGATGAATCGGGTCAAAGAGATAGGTAAATAGGGTCAGTAGAAATATTAAAATATCATTCGACAACAATATATATCCCGCAGAAAAATTTATTTTTACTCCCTATACCAACATATTTCTCATGATATCATTCCTTTCCCTTTTCTTGTCAGTGAATTCAGTCATTAAGTTTGATGGATATAGGATCTCTGTATTTCATCCTGCAGAGGTCACAAGATGTAATTTTATCATCGCCTTAATCGCTTCCTAATGATTCTGATGATATGTAGACCATTTACGCATTCCTTCTGCCTAATGTTTTGTAGATGAGAAAACAGTTTATTTTCTTTGCAGTACTCTGTGGTCTCTAGATTATTTTCTGAAGAATTCAGAAGATATGTTATTTGCTTCATGCTTGAAAGTTTTGATGTCATTTTGTTTGGAAATGGTAACAACTCATGTAGGTAATGAAATCGAAGGGGTTGGAAATCAATTCTCTTCCTGTCCTGGATTTGCTGAAGCTATAATAAAAATAAAATAAAAATAAAAAAAAGAAAGAAGAAAAAAAAAAGCTACTCAGTTCAAGAGGTCTCTCAGACAGTGAATATCCTTGGAGCGACTTAGGACCAGAAGGAAAAAGTCATGTTCAGTCATTGCATTTCCATTAACTGTATAGACGCCTACAGAACGATACCCACTTTTTTTTTTTTAAAAACAGTAACGGAGTCTGATCAGGACTGTATCCCTATTTACATTTCCCCCCGTAGGTTTTACTGATTACTGGTTTTTTTACAAACATATACACACTGCATAAACATATAACATCCATGCCCAAGGCGGGACTCGAACCCACTATCCCCTGCCACGAAGCACCAAAGCGAGACGCTTTAGCGAGCGTGGCCATGGGGACCGGCTCACTCTCAGCGTTGGTGTGGCTGCCTCATTCGTACTACCTAGCAAATCTTCCAAGAGTAAGCTTATTTTGCTTTCTGCTTTTTGTGTTGCGCATAAAGATCCTACATTCATTATCGTAGTTGGTTTTAAAAGACTTAAAAATGACCTATCCAGTGGCTGCATGGTAAGAGTGGCATTGCTATTTGCTAATCTATTTTAAAGAGGGAAAACAAATACAAACTCACCTCAAACAGTACATATTTACAAAGGAGACTGCACAACAATTAAACATGTCTCACACTGATTTCTGATGTATCACTTATGTATCTGTTACTAAAGTAAAAAGGAGTCAAAAAAGAAAGAAAACAACAGAAACGTAGGTAAACATGTAAAAATCTAAGGTTCTGTGTAATCAGTGTTTCAAAAAATATTTAGCTTTTGTAAAATTCTTGAATTCAAAGAGCGGCTCAAGTAGTAGCTTCTATTTTGTGCTGTATGCCGTTATTTCAACAGTTTATTTTCTTGAATAGTGTGGTATAATATGTTAGTTTGGCTAAAATTATCTTCGAAATGTGTAACATATCCGGGCTTTTCTCCTCAAGAAAGAAACTAAAAGTAAATTAAGAGATCATATTGAAGCTCTACCAGCATCATCAGATAACGAAATGTTGAATATTTCTAATTCCGCAGTATCATTAACTCAATTTTAGCTATTTATTTGTTTGTGTTTTCTCCAATATTATGAGCGTTATCTTGACTGCTATAATTAAGAAGCTATTTATGAAGCGTAACGCTTTGTCAGAAACAGTAATGTGTTTTACAAACGCAATAGAGAATTGTTTCTCAGACTTAAAAAATCATTCAAAAATATTCACTTGTTTAGAAAGTACA
This sequence comes from Hymenopus coronatus, assembly GCA_030762935.1. Lineage (NCBI taxonomy): Eukaryota > Metazoa > Arthropoda > Insecta > Mantodea > Hymenopodidae > Hymenopus > Hymenopus coronatus. The sequence goes on along the minus strand of JAUKNX010000240.1, from coordinate 55,026 downwards.
TGAAATTTGTGTTTTTCTAGGTGTCTTTTTAGTTTATTCAGTTACGTCGTCTAATTTGCCAAAAACTTTTCGCAAAAAGACAGACAAGTGTTGTCTATTTTTACTTTCTCTAGCAGGCATGCAAAAATAAATGAGTTAAATTCTGCAATATCATGTTAATTTCTTAAACCGAGGTATGCATTCCAATTACTTGCATATATTTGTTATTATCACAATACAACCATCATTCCATTATGCTACAGATGAATTTAAGATAAATAACACTATACTAATATTAAACAATAGTTATCAAAATTGATATTACGAATCGTTTAAATAGCTTCTTTTTCTTGTTAATAGACTTAATATTCCTTTGAATATATTTATAAATTTCCTTTTAACAATTTCAAATTAACTTCCAATATGTTATTAATTAAATTTTAATAAATTCTGCTCCAATTATATTTATTAATACATATTTATTACTGATTATGTATTTATTATTTTTATTTTAATGTTTTATGTGATATACTATATCAATTAATGTTCTTTCCAATCCCTTATTAAACATATACTTATAATAAACTTAACTGGTACCCTGTAATAAAATAACTGGTATCCAGATATTTCCTATGTAGATAATTCTTAATTCTATTCAAAAACCTATATTAAGCCTGTCGGTATTTTGATTAAATTACGTATATTGAAGATATTTACTCGATAAATATCTTGAATTTTCTGGGAATGGCCTCTGAGGATCTTTTCATTCTGAATGTGTTTTGCATAATAGATAAACCGCAAGAAATAAACAGAAACTTACTACACAAAAAATGTAGATCTCTTTATAATACACAATTTATGTTATATACATTTGATTGTAGAATAAACCATTTCTGAGATATTCCTTGTTATTGAGTTCAGTTTTAAGCTACTTAATGTTTTCTCAAACGGGAGGTCATCTTTCGTTTCATAACTATTTTGTTTTACTCCTGGGCGTGCAAAGCGATACGAATTTAAAGTATTTCACATAGCACTACTTTTTAAAAGATTTGACTTTACCTCCTACTTAGAAGGAACTACAAAAATAATTTCTGCTAGTGCTTATCTCGATTAAGATGATGAAGAAAAAGGAATATCTACATTTCTGTAACAATAGTTTGTAGAGTAAGGCATGTAGGTGAAACACGTCAGATTTTTTAAAACCGTCGCTCAAGGCTAAATTCATTAAATAATTTCTGCCGATTTTCCCAACATTTCAAGGTCAGATCTGTGTATGACTGTTTCTTAATAAAGAGGCTATCCAAATCTTTGTTCGCGCTACGTTCCCAAAAAACTGTCTGAGAACCACAAAGATCGGCGCATGGATCAGCTTTATCCTTCCTCATTCGTTACACTACTGATGGGGACGGGTTTTTGAACTCCATCGTGACAGTTCACAATCAAAAGAATAATCTAAACAATGGATGCACACACACACTCCCCAAAACAGCTTATTAAGTTCAAAGAAACTTTCAGCAACATAGAGATATCGCTGGGCTGCGCCGTGTCCAAGTGGTTAGACACTCGCCTGACACCAAGGCGACTGCATGTGGGAGCGGTGCTGTACGGGTTTTCTCCGGGTTAATCGATTTTTCCCGTCACTGCATTTCACCGGTGCTCCATTGCATGTATCATCAAGTTGCCATATGTGGTAAAAGCGGGTGTTAAATCCTTTCATAAAAATCTCATGTTTTCCATTCACATGACTTTCTCTACAGATCTGTAGCATATTATTACAAAAATCTTATTCTTCCCTCTACTTCTTGCCAATCGAGATAAAATTAGCAGAAGTTGTTTAAATACACCCTTCTTTGTAAGTAGAAAGGAAATAAGGGAGTACTGGGTTAAAGCGATTGTCAAACCTTTCAAAACCGGTTGCTGTGCAATTGAAATTCATTTGTTTTTATGGCCAGGAGTTGACAAATTCCCGTATTAGAAAAGCATAAGCTGAAACCAATAACAAGGAATATCTCAGAAACTTTCAGCACCACAAAAACCGTATATTACATACATTAAGTATATTAACGAGATCTACATTTGTTATGCATTCAGCAAAATTCATCCAGAATGTAGATTTTTCAAAGGTTATTCCCAGACAATTCGAGATATATATATATATATATATATATATATATATATACTCTTTATTTTTCATGTAAATGCCTTTAATATACATATTTTAATAAAAATCCTTGGAGCCATTTTTGAGAAGATCATAATTTCCGAAAATTCTTTACTGTAAAGGGTAGTTGTGTGTACTGGTATTCCTTGAAAATTTTCGTGTCGCATTCTTGGGAGATATTAAACTTAAATACCTAGTTTGGTATTTAATGGGTTTTTCGTTTTTGAGCTATGCTGTCCACAGGCACACACAGACAGAAGACACACACACACTAACCTTTTTCTGAAAATATTTTTCTTGGATTCAGGGGCTCTCAAAATATATATTTCCGGTGAAATCTCGGTATCAGGTTTTTGTGTGCAATACAATGCCTTCTCTATGTACAGATTACATGAAGAGAAAGTAAAAAAAGAATATCGCCACTATTTTTTAGGATCAGAAAAGTGTGTTGCTTGTGGAGTATATGGAACCAGGGACCTAAGTGCATACGACGGTGGCAACTTTCTATGCAAAGCTCGTTTACAGCTATGACAAATGTCCCTATATTCACGTTGATTATGTGGTAAAATTACTTATAATTCTGATTGACTTCAGGCAATAAAACTATTTCTTGGTTCACATTTGTGCTTTTGTTATGTCCATCAGCGACATAAATACAAAATAGCTCTCGTATATATGAAACGCAGTATGCTTTTGTGAACCTTTAAGGAATCTTATCATCAGATATTTGTAATATTTCTGGAGTATTTTTTTTTTCATTTATTTCATATACAGGGTTTCAAAACGACACCAAACGAAGATGTGGACCTCGTTGGTCATACCGTACGTGATACGTGAATATAATTTTCAGCTCTAAATTCTGCACATACAAAAACTGCCATAAAATCACCATGGATTAGGCAGTCGTACATAACCAAATGGCATGTGCCTGGCCCACTCCAAGAGAGATGCCGGTTGGTAGCGAAGGTCCCAGTCGCATGTTGTAGGGGTGTTTTGATAGACACGTGGTACGGGTCACCTTAGTAATGCAAAACGAGCATGTGGGTTTTGTTATGTGTTTCGTATAACACGTTCTTAGGTTGTTTACGTGGCGTTTGACAACCGTTGTTCCTTCACTGCCAAATCCAAAATGTGTGCGATTTTTAAACACACATAAAACTTTAAATAGAAGAGTTTGAAAGTTGCGACATCAAGTTTCGGACAAGTCAAAGTGTAAACTAATCGACTGCTACCTTCGTTTGGTGTCGTTTCGATTTTAAACAGCCTATATGTGCACTTACTTTGCATAGTATAGCTTTTTGTGGGAATAACAAACACTTTAGGTTCATTTTAATGACCCAATGCTTAATGTAAAACCAGCGACTCCATGCCAGTCGTAGAATATTTAAATTAAGTATTTCTTCCACACTTTATGAGTATGTATTGTGTCCTTCGTACTCTGTAATCTCGTAAAATATCTAATAGAAACCAGTAATACAATTGTTTCTAATAGAATTAAGGGGCGAATAGGTTTCAGATCTTATAGAACTTAAAAATAGCAACATAAACTTTGTACCAGACATGTGCTATATGGCCTGTGTATAAATCCAATGAAGTTTCAACCTGTAGCTTTGACAATGTTTTAGCTACTAATGATTTTTTTTTATTAAAATAGGTGTCTTCAAGGTTATGTCATGAACGATGCAATATATAAAAAAATCCAATAGTTGGTTTAGTTAGTCGCAGTATATTTAACATTCACTGACACTTTCAGTCCTTTTACATAAGAATTATAAAAGGAAATGACTTTTGATTAGAGCAAAGTTAGCAATTGAGCCTAAAGTTTAGTTTGGAGGATATTAAAAGGTGCAGGTTGATAAAGGTTACAAACGTGTCAGGACCATGAAACTATGTAAATATGTAAAACATGCGTTACAGACTTTATTTATGCAAACAAGTTATTTTGAGCGAAAATGATAAATTGATACCCATTTGCCCCTTTAATGAAAAGTGCATTACATCTTGAATGCCCTAAAAAGTGTTTGCGTTTAAATGAAATTAACTTAGAAAAATAATATGAACTTTAAAGTCTATATCAATTTATAGCTCTCTTAATTTCTCATTGGTTTATGTTGCTTCTTTAGATACAAGAATCCATGGATTGAATGCTTGGTTCATCTGCAGGAGATGCAGTAAATTAGATAATAATGTATTCAACAATACATATGACGTTGTTACCTAATCAGAATCATATGTTTCACTTCGTGTAGCCAGTTTTAATAGTAACAAAATAATTATAAATACAAGAGTACCAAACTTGTAATTAGAGCTCAAATTCGCATCCATAGTCAAATAATAAAATGTGCGTACAAAATGTATTAAAATCTAAAAATAATAGTAAAGAAATAAAAATAAATAGGATGTCTAAATCATAATAAGCATAACCAAATGAACCAAAATCAAATGAACAATTTGTCTTATGCGTGATTTCATACGAATTTTCAGGGATCTTGAATGTTCTATCTTCCACAAAAATAAATACCACCTTCTGTTAAAACGCGTGAAGAGTCACCTGATTCCCAGGCGTTCCGAGCATTTAAAACTTTATGATGATAAAGGCGAGAAGGCATTAACGTTGTGAATCGTGTATGCATATCAATTCAAATGTTCTTATTTTCAAATTGCCTTTAAAACTATTGCCCACATCGGCTAAATGATTTCTTCATCAGTTTCATTGTTGCCATTAACAAAAGCAACCAAAGGAACTTATACCCCACACTGACTCTGCGAAACTCATGTTTTTTCTAGATAATCTTCTCTTTTCATGCCCTATTACAAGTAAATTATTATGTAGAAAAAAAAAAAAGAAAAATATTTACAGCATTTCTCAGGATACAACAAACTTTCCGCCATGCAAGAAAATGTATGGTCATGGTAGCAACAAAATAACAAATGATATTCGAAGAATAGAGTGCAAAATCCCAACTCAGGAATTACCGAGATCCTTGCGTCGCTATATGTAGAATTTGAAAGTGTCTGCAGGTGCAGGTTGGATCCTCACACCCCGGGTGCTTATTTTCTGAAGTGGAGCCCAACAAACGTCTTTAATTCATCCGTATTTTCTATTATTGCCATGTAGAATAATCAGGATAAAGGCACACTTGTAGAAACCCAGTTAATGGGGACAATGCAACACTGTATAGTGCTTGTAAGTAAGCAAAACGGCAATGCTGCTAACTTCACGTTCAAGCAGTCCACGACTTTATTGTGCTGTGTTTAATATACCATTAATAATTTATTCGTTGGCATTCGCTACTTTAAAAATGCATTTTGTGACAACTAATGCAGTGTTTGTATTCTTAAATGCTTTTCTATGGCATATAATTTATTAAAATGATTTACCTTCGATAATGCTGAATACCATTCAAACATAGCAATGTATTTGTGTCGCAATACTACATAATTAACTATTAAGGAAGATAATCATGCCGAGTCCAGTCAATATTATATAACTCCATGGCACAACAGCTCACAAGGAACCTTGGCCTACCGCCCGGCCGCTGCGTACCCCAACTCGGTGCATGACATACGTCAAGGATGGGGTGCAGTATTGGAGGGTGAGACGTGGTCAGTTCCTCGAACCCCTCCGGCCGGTTAATGCGGTCCTCATGACCTGGAGCCGTTACTTCTCCATTAGGTAGAGTCTCAATTGGCCACCCCCCCCCAGGGACCACACCAGGCTGAGTATACCCCGGTTCAGGTCTCCTAGAGGGGGAAAAATCCCCACGCCGGTACTGGGAATCGAACCCGGGTCTCTCACTTGGCAAGCAGCTGCGCTACCATCGCGCTAAGGAGACGACTAGTCAGAAATTATTTTCGTTTTTTTGTGCCTGTAACATTTTAATGTCCTTGTCTAGCGAGACCTTCTTACATGAAGGAGATATAAAGTTTCCTTAAATCCATTGTAAGCTATTGTAAAAATTAACAATGCATGGCCAAAATAATTCCTTTAACCTGATAATAGTATTCGTGATTTACAAACACGTGTCTATGAATGTGAGCATTTAAAGAAAATATTGTTTTGGGAGGAATGTTTGACAGTTGAGGTAGGCGTATTTTCCTGTTTTATTTGCAATATTTTCAAATTCAAGTTTATAAAGGATCCAATTGTAAAATTTCAATCTACATATTGCAGTGTTCATAAGACGGCCAGAAATATTAAAACCTTATGCGAAATAAAACTAGCCATGTCATTTTCTGCTTTAAAGAGCAGTTTTATCAGAAAGAGGTTTCGTTAACCTGTCAAATTTATATTTCGCACAGGTTACATAAAATGACGACGTTACATTAAAAAAAAAGAAATAAATAAAGAAAATCAGGCGTTACATGGGATTCTGTCCACCTTCAGAACCTGGTATTCAGCTGTAACGCGCATTATCCACCTTTTTTTTTTTTTTTTTTTTTGTTTTTTACAAATTGGCTTTCTGGCGTAACCTAATTTGTCATCAGGGGAGAGAGAATGACTTACATAGAACACAAACACAAAAACACGCAACACTAAACATCCATGTCCATAACGGGATTCGAATCCGCGGCCCTTTCGCGGCAGAGCGTCATCGCCAAACGAGCCAACAATCACGGCTACTGGGACCAGCCTTTAGCTATTTAATTGCAGAAGGTTCCGCTGTGTCTGATTGTAAGCAAAGCACCCAACATTAAACACGTTTTTTTTCTAGGTGACTACTTATTCGATACACAAACAACATATTTTATGCAGGTGAATTTTCAATAGTTGCCCGTTAGTTTGTAACGATTGCTGAAATATTTATTTTCAAAACTGTGAAATGAGAGGATGGTTGCCTTGCGTTCTTGAGCAAGAAAGCAAACATAGCGCCTGAGAATTAGGTGACTTACCACCATTAGACAATAGCTGTCATGCAATACCAATCCTGGTACACAGAGCACGAATATAATTAGACGTCGACTGTCTGATTGTCTGTAGGAAATTTATAGGACGTGTCTTCTGATAGATATCCTTGGCCGGTCCGTCACTCTAATTGCGGAAGGAGGAGGGGTTGTAGCTTACTGTTGTAGTACACGTTACCTAATCTCACTTCCAGTTTTTTTTTTAAAAACAGTTCCGGAGGCTTGTCAGGACTCCGGCACTGTATTCCTTTTTCCTCTGTTTTTTCCTATATTCAAGAAAATATTTTAAGAAAAGGTCCGTCTGATCCGTGTGTGTGTGTGTGTGTGTGTGTGTGTGTGTGTGTGTGTGTGTGTGTGTGTGTGTGTGTGTGTGTGTTGGTATGTCTGTGAACATGGCTACGGAAGAGTGAAGTCGGTTAGTCATCAAACTTGATATTTTAGTTCACCATCTTCCAAGGTGCAACACAGAGATGTTCAAGAAAATCGCTACCGCCCCAAACCACCCTTACATGAAAAAATTTCTAAGATTTTTGACTTCATAGAAAATGGCTCTAATGATTTTGAAATACCGTATATTAAAGACAATTTACATGACAAACAAAATGTACATCTTGAATTTTGTGTGAATACCCTCTGAAGTCCTCTACATTCTAAATGACTTTTGCATAACTAATAAACCCGTGAGATGTAGATCTCGTTAAAACGTCATCTTAATTTGTATACGTTTCTTTTGTAGAGTTGACGATTTCAAAGATATCCCCTGTTCTCAAACGAGAAGTCATCTTTCGTTTCATATGTCTTTTGTTTTTCTCCTGGCTATGCAAAGAGAAAGTAATTTCACACAGTGCCCAAACTTTCAAGGATTTAACGATCGTTTTAGTCTAGTGTATCTCCTATGTATCTTCTACTTATAAGGAAGCCACAAATAAGACCATTTCTTCTAATGTTTATCTCGATTGTCATGTAGACAATATAATGTTCTTTTGTAACAATAGTTTGTTTGCAGAACAGATAGAGAAAGTTATGTGAATAAAACATATCAGACTTTTCATTCCGGTCATTCAAAAAAAATGGAATTTTAATTGCTTTTAAAAGATTTGACTAACAGTTTAGCCTTATGTATCGCCTTGTATACATGTACATTGTTTATATGCGACTTTAGACACGATATCATAATCAACTGTTGCTGTTTACTAGCAAATCTGGCAACGTCGCAACCACAGAATGCAAAGATTCAGCGGCGGGGATATAGGGTCGTTGCCCCGCCTTCTTGAAATTGCTCCCTAATGGTGTGCGGATCTTCAAGCTTCAAAGTGTTGGGGCCTTTGCGCGTCTCTGCGACTTATCTGCCTGGGGGCTGTTGCTTCCTACCGTTCCTTCCCTTCATTTGTGTCACCACAATAACTTCATTTAGGGGTCGTAGTGAGCGTCCCCCTTTCTTAACATACCTTAATACTATCCTGTTCATATCTTTCTGCATGGTACTATCTCATACACTACAAATCACATTTTATATCTGTAGGTTTGCTTTGTACTTGCTTTAGATAAGGAGTAAATATATATTTATGACTTTTTGCTACCGCCAAATTTTTATAATGAATTACATTCCTAAATATAAGTTAGAATTACTAAAAAAATCTGGTGTTCCAATCACATATTTTTCCAGCTTTTCCACATACAAACTTTACTCACAAACGATTATTCTTTTGTCTACGTTATGCTAATGGATATAAACATTAGCAGAATTGGTCTCACTACTGCTTCCTTGTAAGTAGAAGGGAAATAAGAGAATAAATTAGGCTAAAGCGACATTCAACTGTTTTAAAAACTGGTCGATATGTGAAACAATTGAGATTTGCAAAGTCCATTTGAGAAAAGTTAGTTCAAAATTAAATCAATAAAAAGGAATATCTCGAAAATGGCTGACTCTACAAGAAAAATGTATATGACTTATATTGTGCGTTTTAATGAGGTCTGTATTTTATGCAGTAGGTTTTTCTCTATCTCTTATTATTTAATTCTTATGCAAAATTCTGCAAAACCCATCTAAAGTAAAGAGCTCGTCAGAGGTTATTCCCAGAAATTTTAAAATGTATGTAAATATGTGTAATATGCGGTATTTTAATCAAAATTGTTAGAGTCATTTTTGAGAAAAACAAACCATTCAAATATTCTTCCATGAAAAGGGTAGTTTGTTGTGGAAGGATTTTCTTGATAATTGTTGTGTTGCATCCCTGGAAGATAATAAACATTAGCACTAAGTTTGATATTTAACTGCCTTTTCGTTTTTGAGCTATTTTGTCCACACACACACACACACCACACAACAAACACACGAATATTTTTCTATAAATGCTTTTTCGGCCTCAGGGAACTTTAAAACGTATATTTCTGGTGAAATTTTGACATCGTATTTTGGGTGGAATTCAATACCTTCTCTAGCTACAATGTGCATAGTAAGTACATACGTGTTAGAGAAAGTAAACATCGGATGCATTTAATTTCCAGCACTTTCTAGGTGTTCCACAAAAAAACGTTTCTTACAAGAAATATTCCTTTATCTGCATCGTGCTAATCAAATAAGCATTACTAGAATTAGTCTTATTACTTGCTTTTTCTAAAGCCATAGTCAAATCTTATAAAATCCGGTCAATATGAGAAACAATTAACATATTTTATCTAGTTCTCTTTGCTTGCCAGAAGAAAACAAAAGGGAGACGAAAAGGAAGATAACTTCCCATTGGATTTGTGTTTAAGTGGCCTAAAATGAGACCAATAACAGAACACGAAATATTTCGGTTACGGTTTACCAATTATACAAAAGTCATCCAGATAGAAGCGGTCTTCAAATACAATTCCCTGAAAAGTCAGGATATACCTACATTTCACGTGTCATAAACGTATCTTAAACAAATGGAATTTTAATAAAAATCCTTAGGTCATTTTGGGCAAGAAACTTTTTTTCGAAAAATGCAACATATAAAGGGTAGTTGGGGATGGAAGGTTTTCTTGAAAATCTTCGGGTCGCGTTTTTGGGAGATAGTGAACTTAAATGCCATTATTATTTAACCGAGTCTTCGTTTTTGAACTTGGAGTCCACAGGCACATACACTGATGGAACTTGTTTTAAAAAGCTGATGTATTCCGTTCACATGTTGTTTAAAATCTGGCTGCTATATTAACAATTAAAGTTCGACTCACTTTGCATGGCCACCAGTAAGAACAAAAGGGATGAAACAAAATGTGACGTCCCGTTTGGGAAAGATTATGTAGTTAAAAACAGAAACACATAACAAGGAATATTTAAAAAAACGACCAACTCCACAAAAAAAGTGTTTATGAAGTAAATCGTGTGATTTAACGAGATCTACATTTTTTGTTTTGTAAGTTTATTTCTATCTCTTTCCGTTTAACAGTTATGCAAAATCATCCAGAATGAAGAGGTCCTCAGATGTGATCCTTCCAAAATTCAAGACATGCATTTTATTTGTGATGTAAATATCTTAAATATGTGGTATTTTAATCAAAGTCGTTAGAGCCATTTATTAGAAAAATAACATTTTCGATTTTTTCCCATCAAAAGGGTGGCTTGGGGTGGGCGTTTAGAAAAATTTTGGTGTCACAATCTTAGAATGTACTAAACTTAAATACCAAATTTGGTTTTTAACGGTCTTTTCCTTTTTGAGTTATGATGTCCAGAGAAACACATATGCAACGCACACATATGACCTTTTTTTCTAAAAAAAAATGGGGGGGAAGTAAAATATGCATTTCCGGTAAAATTTGTATACAACATGTACATAGTACAGTACAATCACGTAACTCTGTCTAGGTGTTTCACATGCAAACTATTCTTATTGTTTTACCTACATCATACTAGTCGAGATAAACATTAGCAGAATTGATCTTATTACTTATTTTCTTGTAAGTAGAAGGGAAATGCAGTAGGCTAGAGCAATATTCAACTCTTTTAATAACTAATCCAAATGTGAAACAATTGAAGTTCTCTTCGCTTTGCATGTCCAGCAGTAAAAGAAGAGAGATGAAAGGAAAGAGTATTTCCCACTTGAGAAAATGTGCATACTTAATAACTAAAACCAAAAACAGGGAATATCTCGCAAACGGCAACTCTACAATAAAAAATATATAACATAAATTATGTGTTTTAACGTGATCTACATATTCTAGGTTGTAAGTTTTGTCTATTCCTTACGGTTTAACGGTTATGCAAATGCCAATAAAATTCATCAGAATAAAGAGGTCTTCAGAGGAATTTCCCAGAAAATGCAATATATACATTTCATTTGTGATATAAATATATTTAATATACGGTTTTTTAATCAAGACTGGGGGGATTTTCTTTCCTTTGACATCCATGGAAGATACTAAACACAAATACCTAGTTTGGTACCTAACAGTTGAGATATGCTGCCCAAAGACACTCACATGAACTTTTTCTAAAAATTATTTTATTACTCAAGGGACCTCAAAACATATACGAGATTTAAGGTGAAATTTGGAAATAAAATTTTTGGTGGAATACGTTTATCTTCTATAGCTACTATCTATACTGCATGTACATATGTGCTAGAGAACGTAAAAATGCTTCTTTTTGGATTCAAGGTTTCCAAGTGTGTCTGTATGACTTTGGGCAGCATAACTGAAAAACAAAAGGTAGATTAAGCATCAAACTTGGTATCTAAGTTCAGTATCCTCCAAGAATGGGACTCGAATATTTTCAAGAAAATCTCCTCCACTCTCAATTTCCCTTTACATGGGACAATTTTCGAAAGTTTTGATTCTCTAAAAAATTGCTCTAACGATTTTGTTAAAATGCCACTCATTATATTTAAGATACTTTCACGACAAACGAAATGTACCAAATATCTTAGTTTTGTGGTAATAGCCTCTGAACACCTCTTCATGCTAGGTGAATTTTGTATACTTTTTGTATAATTGGTAAACTGGTAAACCGTAATAGACAAAAACTAACTCCAAAAACATGTAGATCTCATTATAGCACAAACTTTATGCCATATACAGTTTTTTGTAGAGTTGATCGTTTCCGAGACATACCGAGTTATTGGTTTCAGTTTTAACGTAAAACATTGTAGTTAAAACATTTCTCAAACGAAAAGACATATTTATTTTAGTTTCTGTTTTGTTTACTCCTAGCAAGCAAAGAGAACCGAATTTCAATTGTTTCATTTAGCGACTGGCTTTTAAAATGTTTGATTATCGCTTTAGCCTGTGCATCCCCTTATTTCACTTTTACTTGCAAAGAAGCAAGTAAGAAGACCAATTCTGTTAATGTTTATCTTGATTTGTATGATGTAGATAGAAGAATAATGTTTTATAAGGAAAGTCGTTTGTGGAACAGCTAGAGAAATTCATGTGAGTGAAATACATCAGATTTCTTTTAATGCATTACGTGGTCTCATTATTATTAGAACAATGAATTTAGAAAATAAAAATTATTATCTAAATAACCATACAAACCAGAATTTTGATAAATACCAAAAAGTATTATTACTGGTATAATAAGTGGTATAATTTCCAACAAGATATGTTAAATACTGTGGATTTTCGAAATTTCATAGTTGCATCACCTTAAGGTATTATATAGATATGTGTCATATTTGTCTATTAAGGACGCTGTAGCGACTGCATGTGAGATTTGTGGTGGACCAAGTGGCCCAGGGGTGGGTTTTCTTCGGTTTCTCCGATTTCCTCCGTCATCGCATTCCACCGGGGCTCTATTTCCATTCCATGTGTCATCAGTCTCATCATCTGAGCTGCCGGCATATCGCGTTTCGCCGTCAGAAGTACTTTCACGTGCCAATAAATCTACTGAAATGAGGCTGACGCTTTTAAGCACACTTCAAAACTATCGGTATTGAACCTACGACCTTGGGATCAGCAGGTCAGCACCTAACTAACTGGGTGACCCTTACCGGAGTTTCTTTAAGGGGTGGAAGCTATGGTTAAGGGTAGTCGGTATTTGTAAGCTGCAGATACCTTACAATATTTACGGATTCTAAAGCCTGGTAATTAAAATGTCTATATTTGTATGTAAAGGCTTGAAAATATAGTAAGGGTCCAAGCCAGACAGATTTTGTCGAGTGCTAAATTATAAGTGTTCTAAACTTTCTCCACTTATTTGGAGAAAAATGGCAATATTACCACTACTTAATAAAATGGTATGGATTCAAACATTTGTATCGGAATGTATTTTAACCAATAGTTTTACCTTACAGCTCTTGTACGCACGACAGTCATTTTGAATTCTAACCGCAATACACTACAGACATTTTTTGCAAAAATATACGCGCCGATAAATTCGGTATTTCTTCCCCTTTCTTATCTTAAAATCCCGCATAAACTAAAATTGTCACGAAGTTAAATTGCTGAAGTTAAATTTCCTAACTCCAGTATAAATTTCCCTTCATTTCTTTACAATGATTGCAACGATATTTGCGAAATCATAAGAGCTAAGTTAAATCAGTTATTTCTAATACAGCTTTTCTTATTTTCCAGACGTTATTTTCCAAATGAGAGAACCTAAACATTGTAATTAAAAAATGTTAGCCACCAAGTTGTCAATAAAGTAAGTGAGATATTATTGCTTTTTACAGGGAAATACTTCTCGCGCTTAAGGACCTGTACAAAATGCAGCAGCCACCTGAAGAAAATACAGTGGAAGTGCCAGGTTCTCTAACAACTGTAGGCGAGCATGACGTTACGACAAATTCTAGAAATCTGTCTCCTTACCATGCACATCCTGAGATTGGACGCAATATTGATGTCCAACCTTCAGGGGCTGAAATCGGTAATGAAGATGTGGATCCTTCAGGAGCTGGGCTCGATAACAGAGGTGCGCATCCTTCAGAAGCTGCATGCAATGATGATGGGCGCCCTTCTGAGCCAATGAATGATAACGAAGATGTGCAACCTTCAGTGACTGAGGATGATAATGAGGATGAGCATGCTTCAGGGATTGGAAATAATGGTCCTCCCCATGCTGAGGTTGGATTTGTGGCCCATAATGAAAATATGGCACATATGAATCCTGTAGATGATGTGCATCGTAATGAAGAGGTGCCTGTTCCCCATGTCGGCGCTGGGATCATGCATAACAATGGGGATTTGGCTCCTATGCATGTTGATAGAAGTATTAGCATCCTTAATGAAGGTCCGCCTGCTTTCACTACTGAAGAAGCATTTAATTGGAGACCTAGACCCCGTGGCTTACTTCGTGGTTTATTCCATAGAAGTATCACAGGTTCTCGTATGACACTTGCTTTTATCATGACGTCTAGATTAGTCAAACATACTGTTCAGAGCTATTTTGATTTTCTGCTTCAGATTTTACCTGAGATGGAGGCGGATCTAATACGATTTGTAAACGAAGGGCTTAATCCCGCTACTGGTCTATTTACTTGCAAAATTGGGCTAGATCCTGAACCTGAGACTCGGTGGTGTTATGGTTTTGGAAGCACAAGCAATGATGCTCTAAACAATGCTGCCCTAAAAGCTATATTATACAGCAAGATTGAACACAGGAGATATGGGTATCCATAAACACATTTGCGTAAGCCAGTTTTACTACTGTGCACCTTACTGATTGTTATTTACAGTTTAGGACAACCCTGTTCAATGAGACTGATAATACATAACATAAAATGTATAAACTAAAATAAATACACCTTTTGTTTTACTCAAAGGAGTTTGGTTTGAGGAAATTTCTTAAGAGTCTATAATAATTACATTTTTTACATTTTTATTTCCTATCCTTATAAATTATATAAAATAAGTGAATATATGTACTATAATAGTATTGGTGTACGATGCATAGTTACCTGTCGCATGTTGTGTAGTTTAGTTCTAACACCGCACTGACTAAAGAATTAAAGAAAAATGACTTAAAAGTCAGGAAAACAACAGCCACAACACAAATTTACATCGTTTGACACATTCTATGAAATATGAATCAAAGAGTAAATGTAAGTGTTCTTAAGGTAATACCCAAGGGAACGTTCCCACTTGGGGCGCATTTTACACAATTGTCTAGTGTTACATTAAAATAATTAATAAAATATTAGCTGCTAAATACCAATACGTAGCTGCAGCCGGAGAGGCACTCGAGCGCTGAAATACTTGTAGGTACAGTGTTTCGACAGTTTGTTTCTGCTTTACTTCTGCTGCAAAACACTGACTGATCTGTTTGCTATATTAAAAAAAAATTCTCGCCTTGCCCAAAATGTTTACCTAACTGCTAAAATACGTGCAAGAAAGACTCAAATATTTATATAACAATATTGCATTCTAATCCCTGTTTCTTACAAGCTTACCCCGCAGTTATGTAACCTTCCCTTTCTTCTGATTAGCTAGGTACATCTTTGAATGCAATGCGGTGCAGGGTCAGGCGATAAAAGCAATACAATCATTACAGATTTATGTGCTTTCGTCATCCGAGAGGCAAGTTTAAAACGAGCGATCCTCCTATAGGTGTCTGTTGATAAAAATATAAGAGTATTTCAGACGCAGTAGCTCTTGTTGCATAATATATTTGATTCATGCAACTATGAAAATGGAAATTTTACAATTCTCTTTGGTTGCATTAACGAAAATATTCATGTTAAATAAAGAAATACGTTGTACCGCACAACCGTCCATTCCATCGCAGAGCCAACGTGACAGTTAAATAAAGGGTGAAGAAAATTATGTGGAACAGACTATTTGACTCCTTTTTGCACGTACCTTCAATTAGTTTAAGTTGCCAAAAATATAAGGACATGATTAAATATATTTTACACAAATCAGAATACACTCCACATTGTTTTGAAGTACTCAAAGCCTTTGCTTTCATAGGAATTAACTCTACTTAGGTATGTGGACATTTAATTTTCATTCAATATTGAACATAAATTTTTTGGGCAGTTTTACATTCTTCGGATGAATGTTTCAACAACTGTAACTCTTATGTTATTATAGAATTGAATTACAATAAAGGTTGTAGGCTAAGACGTGACTATAGACTGTATCTACCATTAGCAGATCATTTTTCTCATATCGCCTAGTTGTGCAGTATTTCTGCTAGTATCATTGGCTTGTTTTAATCCCGGCCTCGAAGTGAGAATGTTCCTTTATACGCAATTACAGAATCTGTGATAGATTAAAATGTGGTGCCTAAATGTACATTATTTCCTATTTATATTGTTTGTAGTACGTTCTATTTTTATTGTTAGTAAAGTTTATTGTAATTCATTTTTGTTCCAATAGAGTTACAGATATAGAAATAAGCACAGAAAGAAGAACGACTCTGTTAGCACTGAGCATGGTAAGTCAATTAGATCAAATGAAAGCTAGAAGGTAAGACGTACAAATTTCATAAATCCTTAAACCAAGCAAATTTTTTATATTAATTCTTTCATAAGAAATGTTGCGTTTTGCATGGAGTGTGAAACACACGAAAATGTATAATGCAGTTTTAATTTCTTTTAACAGTTTTAATATTATAAGGTATTATAGACTTACAGACAGGAATATATTGAGTAAGTTATTTTTGAATGAGAAAAACTCATGTATACTTAAGCATGTGAGTCAATAAAAACAAATAAAACTGATCATGCAGTAAATATCTAACATTGTGAAACCCATATCGACCTATATTATTTTTCCTCACTTGGAACATTTTAATTACCAATTAACTGACGTTTTAAATGGGCAAACGCATGCTTATTAATAGGCATTCCCAACTTTAAACCTTGTTATCTGGCAAAGTTTCTCCAACAGTTTTCCGTACATAAAATGTTCCACATGATGCAATTTTTTACTAATTTGTTTATAAATGTTTATATCTGTCAAAAGTACATTAAAGAAAATGGTCATATAGGTTTTTGAAATAATGCTCCAATTTTGAGAAATAAATTATTACAGTTTGAAAAGTCCAGAATTTTGAGAGCACAAAAATTAAAAATGATTCCACAATAGTCAGGGTTAACTTAAAAATATGATATGAAAGAGATATAAACTCATTTACAGCAAAACTTGAAAGTTTATGTGAGTAGTTTATAGAAGTGCATCGCGTGGTTCATTTGTATTAGAACAATGAGTTTATAAAACAAAAAGTATTATTTAAAGCAAGCTAGAATGTATATGTATGGCAAAGATAACACTATTATTGTTGTTTAAATTTCAATAAGATGAATTACATAGTCTGCATTTTCCAAATCTCACAGAGGCATTACCTTATATAACCTTGCCACTGTGAGTGCAACCCAGGGACGGAGCATAAGAATATCTTAGGTGAATAAAAATTATAATGTTAACTAAAATTAAGTTTTTATTGCTTGGTATCATAAAGGAGCGAATATGAATTGATTTTTTTATCATCTATTTTTGCTCTAAGAAAAACAGCAGAGGGGGGCTTTGGAATACGATGAGGGCAGTCTGCCTCCTGGATGACTTTTGCATGACTGGTAAACCGAAAGTAAGAGATAACAGTTTACTGCACAAAAAATGAAGATCTCGTTAAATAATAAAATTGATGTCATATACACTTTTTGTGGAGTTAGCTATTTCTGTGTTACTTCCTGTTAGTGGTTTCAGTTTTAAAATACTTAAACTCTTTCTCAAACGGAAAGTCTACATTGTCTTCATGTCTGGTTTGTTTAAACTCCTGTCGATGCAAAGAGAACCGAATTCTAATTGTAGGACAAAGAGACCAACTTTAAAGAATTTTACTGTCGCTTCAGCCTAGTGTATTCCCTTATTTCCCTTCTACTCATAAGAAACTAAGTAATAAAACATTTGTCTTGTCAAGCATGAAGCATATAGAAGAATCCGTTTTTCAAAGATTAGTTTGCTACAGAATAGGTAGAGAAGGTCATGTGATTGGAACACGTCAAGTTTTTTCACACAGTGCAGTAATTTAATTGAGGGCATAGAAAGCGCACGCAGGTTTACTCGCTGTTTCGGCACATGGGATTATGATTTAACTATTGGAAGTTCTCCTATTTTAATTTCATAGAACAGGATGGCAAATAATTATTGGTTAATCGTCCTGTTGCTCGTCGGTCTAAAACTTTAATTGTTAACTGCTTATCAACAATGAACTCAACATATATGGGGGTAGTGTTTAACGCCCACTTTTACAACTTATGGCACCGCAGGCGATGACACTGGTGATAGATGGAATGAAGATGGATCACCGGTGGAATGAGAAGGCGGGGGAAACCGGAGAACCCGGAGAAAACCCGCCCCTGCGTCGCTTTGTCCACCACAAATCTCACATTGTTTATTATTATTATTGTTATTATTATTGTTATTATTATTATTATTAATATCGTCATCATTATCATTATTATTATTATTATTATTATTCCCACCACTTTAACAAATTAATAAGGAGCCCAATCCATTTACATATCATTCCTTCACCCCTGAAGCACATTACATACCATGAAAATATTCTATTCCAAGTTGATTGATATTGATTTCTATACATATGTGATATGTCCTCTACAGGCACTAGGAACATTTTAATAATGCAATATTTTTACACAATAACGTTTATGAAATAATGTATAAGTTACAAAGCATTTGTCCAATTTCAATTAAATTTGAATTTGAATTAAAAGCAATGAAATTATAGTAAAAGTTTCAGAAAATGTATAGAAAAAAAATTGAAGTTTCACTCCCAATGTCCTTAAGGGGACACCACAATGCTAAAAGTGATGTTCTAAAGTATTAAATCTAGAGCTTTAATTTTTGTTCAGGCATTGTCGGTAAGTAAAGCATTCATACAAAGTTGCATTCAAATATGTGCATTCATTCTGGATATATTAGCTTATTCATTCGATTTAAACGGCTAAACTCAAAATTTATTTTCCTCTGCAGATAATGCTAAACGTACAATATTTTTTTTTTTTTAAAAAATTACGTTCCCTTATATCTTTGTAACACACTTGCTGTTTGAATTTTTCGTAAAATGAATAGTAGTTTTAAACACACACAAGCGCGCGCACACACACCGGGGCCGCGGCCGAGTTTTTAGACCACTCGCCTCTCACCAAGGTGGTCCGGGTCCAATCCCAGGCGACAGCATGTGGAATTTGTGGTGGAGAAAGCGGCCCAGGGGTGGGTATTCTCCGGTTTCCCCGATATCGCATTCCACAGATGCTCCATTTTCAGTGTCAATGCCTGTGGTGTAATTTGTAGTAGGTAGAAACAAATAAAGGTATATCGCTATGAAAAAAACATAGGAAGAAAAACCGTCTGAGCTGAACTGTGGCAGCCCTCCGTTTACCTACTTTGTAGTTATGCATCTTGCTACAATATGGATAAGTAATTTCATATCATTGTTGAAATGCTTCAATTTATTTTTAATTTAGACACCCTTTGAGTATTACAGTACCATCATGGATGCACAAAAATGACGTTAAGTTATGTTAGAGGGAACACTTTTGGGTGCCTGCCATACACCATTTGATATTTGTATAAAATCGAAGTAAGTCCAATCTCTATGAAGTGTTTTGGGGGATTAAAGGAATATTTCAGGCTACAACAGAAATTAATTCCCCGACAGTTTATGTAATAGAAATTATTGCACTCTTGGTTTACTTATGTGAAACACCTTTCCTTTAATGCTGGCTTACCACCAGTAATTTCAAATATACTCATTCAAATTTTAGTAGGCATTAATAAATAGTTTCAACAATTTAATCATTAGTTAAATCGTACTTGTTTAATATGTAGGCAGCATGTCCACAGAATTTGTCATTCCCAATGCTTTCACAAGTTTTTTTTTTTTTTTACTATAGTAGAACTTACTTGTTCCTGTAAACCAGCAGGAGTGGAGTTAGCCGGACGGAAGGGCTTCCATCGGAGAACAGCTGGCACTTGCACCATAGTGGGTCCTTTTTCTTCGAACACGACTCTGGGAGGATGAGAGGGAGACCCTCAGGACGAGTAGATACGAACGACGGTTTACCCAAGCAAGGAAGAGGCCTCTAACGATTCCAACACGACACTAATTCTGAAGCCGGCAAAGCCTGCCTTGGTCAACCGCAGCATAGGAGTCCCTGGAATTCCTGTAAACTTGTTTATCTTTTCTGTCTGTACCTCTCTACCGCCTTCTCAGCTTGCAAGGTTACATATTGTCGATGTCTCATAGCACGCTTCGCCACTGCATGTTTGCAAGATATGGATGTAACAATGCGAAACTCGGCCCATGCGCCGCGTCTCTCTCCCCGATTCAAACCCCGAATGCCGGTCCCCATGGCCGCGCTCGCTAAAGCGTCTCGCTTTGGTGCTTCGTGGGCAGGGGATCGTGGGTTCGAGTCCCGCCTTGGGCATGGGTGTTATATGTTTGTGCAATGTGTTTGTAAAGCACCAGTAAAACCAGTAATGAAACAGTGAAACCTACGGGGGGAAAAATGTAAAATAGGGATACAGCGCCGGAGTCCTAATCAGGCTCCGGTACTGTTAAAAAAAAAATGGGAACTTGGGGAAAGGATGGTGGGGATTATGATTGTTACTTGACACTCGCTGATGCCTCCTTAGCACATTTATCACAGCGAGAGGTCGCTTTAAACGGTCTAAGAAAGAGGGAATAAAGTCTCCTAGGACCAACCTGTCATTCTCAGCTCTAACAACAACTTTGTGAAGACATAATCCAGAAGATGAAGAACATCTTTGTACGAGGGCTACTTTAATGTTACCTGGTTAACTAGAAATGTATAAATAATGTCGGTATAATACTAGATGATAGTGAAACGCATTGTATAAATCTTCATCGATCCCAGCATAAAGCCCCACCACAATGTTTACCATTATACGTAGTCTCTAGATGATTTGTCTTTATCATTAAAGAACTTGCTTGTATATGACAGTGAAATAATTCTGGCTAACTTAGCCGAATTTGAAGCTAGTGCTGGAAATTGTTCTCAGGACTCTTTAATGAGTTGTTGCTGAACATTTTCCATTTTCTACTGGTAGAAACATTTGTGAGCCGAGAAGTTCGTTAGCATGTAAACTTCTGAATGTACACAGAGCACAAATAGTATTAGACATCGAATTTCTGATTGTCTGTAGGGAATTTATAGAGCGTGTGTTCTGATATCCGCTCCGTCACCCTAATTGGGGAAGGAGGAGGGGTTGTAGCTTACTGTTGTACTACACGTTACCTAATCTCACTTCCAGCTGAGAGACGTGGCTATTCCTATTAGAGGATGAGTTGACAAACCCAGCATTTTGCTCTATTGGTTCGAAATAGAACACTCACCTGCAAGATGACAGAATCAGCGAATAAAATAAAAACATGACGTAATAAAGTACCCTTTAAACGGTAAGGAATGCGGTGTACGGAACAAGACAGTGCCGGTTTCTTTCGTGCCTTGTGTACATAGTACCATCATCAGCCGCTATCTATCTAACCATGAGCGAATCCGCACAAAAACAGGAACACATTTTCTCCGGCAACAACCGAAAAGCTGTTATCATACAGCGGAATCTATGATACAATGATGACCATGCATATGGACTAAAAGCAGTTGCTAAACAAAACGTGCAATTGCCATCTGATTACAAATTGTTTAATATGTGGAATTGCTGAATAAACGTTACTGTGTTTCTTTTCATTGGTGATTACTTACCCTATTGTTGAAGGATCTTTTTTAAAGTGTTAACATCCTTTAATCTGTAAGGTCATATCGGACGATGAACGAAATCGATCAAATGGTGCTAAATTGAGTCCAGGATCCATGGAGCTTAGAATTACTCGATATTAGTCTTCCCAGAATAAGAGAAAACCCCGCAGAAAAGCTTATCCGGGTAACACGCTAACCGAGATTCGAACTCGGGACCTCTTAAATATGAGGCGGACAAGCTATCCCTACACCACCGAGGAGGGCAAGAAGTTATTGACAGTTCGTAATAAAAACGTCACAATTTTGGCATAAAGTATTATAGTTGTGCTTTCTGTGTTTTTGAGGTATCTATTCTAAAGGAGTAGTTAATATTACTTTCGCTTTGTTTTGAAAGAAAGAGTGTGGTATAAGTCAATGCAATGCAATGTAAAATACAGGGTTACTACAAAAGAAATAGACAACTTCAACTGCCTGTAAAACAAAAACTATTAGAGATAGCAACCTAATTATTTTGGAGGTATATTGAGAAACTCTCAAAGTTTTGTTCGTTACTATTGGTAACGCTGTAGTGTTTTGTTTGTTGTTGCAGAAGCCGAAATGGCGGAAAATCCTGTGGAAAAGGCATATTGCGTGTTGGAATTTGCTAGAACGCAATCAGCAACTGTTGTCCAACGACATTTTAGAACACGTTACCACAAAACGCCACCGACTAGACAGTCAATCTACGACTGGTATAGAAAATTCGAGACAGCGGGATGTTTGTGCAAAGGGAAGAGCTCGGGAAGACCAAGAGTTTCGGAAGAAAACGTTGAACGTGTTCGTTCTGGCTACATAAGAAGCATACAGAAATCGACATCTAGGGCAAGCGTGCAATTACAAATTCCACAGCAAACTGTATGGAAAATCTTGCGGAAGCGACTGCACATGATGCCTTACAGATTACAGATGTTGCAGTTTCTGAGTGAAGAAGATAAGGTCATACGGCGTGAATTTTGCATTGACATGTTGTGACATGATGAAGACGATACTGGTTTTTGTGAGCGCATCATTTCATTTTTGTGGTAACGTGTTCTAAAATGTCGTTGGACAGCAGTTGCTGATTGCGTTCTAGCAAATTCCAACACGCAATATGCCTTTTCCACAGGATTTTCCGCCATTTCAGCTTCTGCAACAAAAACAAACAAAACATTACAGCGTTACCAATAGTAACAAACAAAACTTTGAGAGTTTCTCAACATATGTCCAAAATAATTAGGTTGCTATCTCTAATAGTTTTTGTTTTACAGGCAGTTGAAGTTGTCTATTTCTTTTGTAGTAACCCTGTATTGTAATAGTCATTTTATTTTGATTTTATTAGTATTGCTATTTGCGTATGGGAACTCAGAAAAATGTGAGCAAGGGTTATAATATATGCTTGCCCCTCTGCAACATTTCCTGTAGCAAGTAGATGTTACAATCTTGTTGAAGAATGTGCATTAACATCGTAGAAATTGTAACGGAAGCATCTGGCGACAACAAAAAATTCATATTGACTTGTACCTATCAATATATGATAAAATCTATTTGAAATTGACTTAATAATACTTTCCCGGTAGCTTCAATTAGCAACAGGGGTTGTAATTATTAGTGGTTTGATTCTTAATTAAGCTCAGGTATATTAAAAATCGTCTTATTTTATCCAACGCAAAATTTCTGTGGTTAACATATCATCACAATAAACAAGATGCCTGAAAAGGCAGCATGGCTTCAGTGGTTTTTATGAGCAAGGTGCTTATAATACCGTAACTTAAATAGCAAACCAACAACCAAAAAGTAAATGTAGTACCTATTGAAAAAAATATGTGTATATAAACAACAATAATATGTTGTCGCAAAGCATGTCGCTAATTATGTTATCAGCTTCTGGTTGCTGTGATAGAGGTAAGTTTCTTGTTTTGTGCAAAAATGGTTCTAAGTTTTGGGCTGTTAAGCTGTGTAAATAAACATTGCACTTTCATGGTCTTTCAGAGTATGCGTTTTGATGGTTTATAAGTATCTTTACAAGCTTCTGTTTCTGTAGGGACGAAACACCCAAGGACATTCGTCTTCTTTTGTAGGACAGTCCTGCTGTGCATTTCCACCCTGCCGTGACTTAATGTGGCAGTTGGGTTCCTTACGTCCCTTGGTTAATGGATGTGACAAGTCAATGGACTTGCATAAGGCGCTGGGCAATTTGCTTTCAGCGGTCTATACACACACTTGCGCGCACGGCTATTGTAAAAATTATTTTTTGTTGGACTCATGGGATCTCAGAACTTCCGGTGAAACCTCGGTATCCAATTCTCTACACATGTGCATAGTAAAACCTTTAGATTTGTTTTCATGACTGTCTCCAGCATTAATCAGTTTGTTACAAACAAAATCTTACACTCCCCTATTTAGTACACTGGTGATGAAGAACATAAAACGACAATGGAAGACCCTCCTAGGCCCAATCTATATTTAGAAATTCAAAATAAAAACTTCACTAGACACAAGATTGCGTCTGTATAACGACATTTCTAGGTTGAGATAGGAACATCTCTGTGGATGAGATAGGAACATTAGCTACAGAATGGTCCGAAAGTTCCCCCAATATTTTAAAATAACTAGTAAAAAATTAGAAATATTAATTTTATCGCTATATTGCCTTAAAGATACAGTTTTTCATGATATATTGCGATTTTCAATATTTAGTGTGACGTCCATTGTTGCTGTGGCACTCCATAAGCCGTTTTCGAAAACTCTCTACCCAAGTAATGGATGTTTCTTAGTTGATAGATGGTCATTCTTCCTTCAGCCTTGCAATGAGTTGTTCTCTGTTGCGTGGCCTAGGTTGTCTAAATACGCTGTCCTGCAATTTAGCCTAAAAATTCTCAATGACATTCAAGTCTGGAGATTTTTCTTGGCCAATAATCTAGACATCGTTGAACTTCCTCCGAATGACCTCCATGGTTTTCTTAGTGGTATGTGCTGTTGCATCAGAATTCCAAGAGTGAACGAAGTGGAAATTGTCTAGGGTCGTGCATGACTTTCTGGTATAAAGGCAGAATTTCTTGACGGTAGTGTTGTCCATCCACAGTTTGATTTTGAAGGACGATATGCAATTCTGTGTTGCCGTAATGAGATATGCCTCCAGCAACTAAAATTTTCAGCGAGAATTTAGGAGTAACAATTGAGGAAACCTGTTGAGAGTTATTGGTCCTGATTCGTCTGTCCTGGCGGTTTGGCTTAGGCTGCAGCTCCACAAGACTCTCCTCTGTGAATAAGATGTGTGAGCGTTTTATGCGTCCCTCTGGGGTGTCTTCTGCAAATCCAGCATCAATCAGTCTTTTCCATAACTTTACGCGGTCTCTAACGTTCTTTGCAGTAAGAATAGGCTTTGCTGGTTCTTTATAAGCAACCTTACCCCAATCTGTAGATTTAACGTATCGCCTAACTTGTCTCGCCAAATTTCCTATTTCGGGTTTAAAATTCTTCAGAATAATTCAACTTCTTCTCTACACTCCTTATTCCTGTCACTAGATTCATAGCTAAATACCAACTTTCCTTAGTCTTAGGAATAACTTTTGTTGATTTAACAAGTCTTTTAGCGTCTGTAACGTCGCTGCCGACTTTTCTTGCCCATTTTCTGACTGTGTTTCTGTCACTTTCCAAGTTTGACTGATTTATTTTATTACCATGCTGACTGATAAAGATATTGAATTTTAGACCTCACATTAACATATTTCAAGGTCTGACTTGCCTTTTAATGATAAAGAGGACCAATTTCATAAACAGAGGAAGAAAGACTATCCAATTAATAACACTACTTCTTCACGTGAATGCAGCTAACACATTACAACAATGCCACTAATGAAGACTTACACCTGCTGTCTCGACAAATGTTGCCAACGTTAATAATAACAGACGAGCGTGAAAATGCGCGTATTTCAAATTACTGCTAAATTATCCTCACTGCAAAAGATGCAATAGGGGTGAGAAAGCTTTGGACAACCCTGTAGTTTGCTGGACTTACCACTAACTTAGTGGTTCCGCAACGACGGCAGAAAAGGAATTTCCACAAAGCGCAACTCCACAGCTCAGCCCCAACCGCAGAAAATCGTCACCGAATCCTACAACCCTGAAATTCTAACAAAGGATAGGATGGACAGAAAAGTCGTGGTAGAAGAGAACTGACTGCAGTTCGCTTGCCACACCGGGGAAGCCACGAAAAATCTCGAGTTAGGTTGGGAGTTCGCGGTGAGCGAACCCGGTACCTACCAAATTCGAGTTGAATAAGTTACAACGGCGCCATTTAGGTCGGTTTAAAAATGGAAATGGCGTGATATTTATGGACACTCTTTAACTGTTGAGGTTCTCAGCGTCCCATTCTAAATTGGGCGTGAAAGACCGCTTAATTTTGCTCAGAGGTCCCTCTATCAGGCTTGAGGTTCTTTTACGTGCCATAATCTACGACACGGGACCAATGGCTTTACTTCCCTTCCGAAGGAAGCCATCCTAAGAATTTTTATACCCTAAAACATCCATCGTCCTCCGCCGGGTTTGAACCCGCGACCTTGGGTATATGAAGTTAGCATGGTGACCATTACACCACGGAGGGGGACTCGGTCAGCTTGGGTAGTCTGTATATACTTTCGATGGAAAAATACAATGAAACAATCCGGGGAAAGCTCTTTGGTTGTCTTACTAAAGGAGCACAGACGTGCTTTCTTTTTTAGCGATTTTGGTCAAAACTGTGATTTTGGGATTCTGTTACAAAAAATACGCCATACTTTAAAGTACATATTTGCTATGTTTCATTCTACTGGGGTGGTGTAGCACATGTTTTGATTGCCATTTTAAAGCATTGTGTTAGATAAATGTCTGTCTAAATAAACATTTTAAAGCCATTTTTCTCAGGTTCACTTTATTGTTATTTTTCCGTATTCAAATGTCTATCTTCTCCCACAAAAGTACAGCTAGAGGTCTGACATTTTTTACAAGGCACTGCATTCTACAATCGGAATTTTTTATGCTGTTTCATATATTAGTTTTAAAAAACTAATTACTATAATCGTGCGCTGTTATATTTGCAATATTTTCCACTTGATGCATAAAATAATTTGTTTAAAAAACTATCCACAATATAAAAATTTAAACAAAACAATTTCGTACAAGTGCATTAGGGAATTTAATTTTTTAAAAATGGTTTATGTAGCTCTCAATATCTGTAGAAGAAGACTTTGTACTATCTTATATTCACTGTACGCTATCATTTATTTTCCAGTGTTAATGTGTGAATTTGTGTGTAAAATTGTTTTCACCTCTAAGGCATACCATCGTGTTCAATTTAATACATAGGCAGTACAATATACACCACTGGTGACTCCGTAAGCAGAGCTGTGTTGACATTCACATTTCGCACCTGGCGACTACTATCGCTAAGTGGAGTGAGTTGAAATGTTCCATTTCACTATTTTCCGAGCTCCCCTTGTCCAATTTTTTAAACAACGGTCGCTATGTAATAGTTTAAGGTTACGTTCTCTTTGCATGATCAGCAGAAAAAAATATTCTTCCCAGCTGAGTAAGATATAAGTACTGGAACATTTAAACCAATAAGGAGTATCTTGGAAGTGGTAAGACTCCACAAAACGAATGTATTTTAAATAAATCGTCTGTTTTAACTATATCTAACTTTTCATATGTTAAGATGTTTTTCTATCTTTTTTGGTTTACCAGATATGCAAAATTATTGAAAATGAAGAGCACTTCAGAGGATATTTCCAGAAAATTCAAGATATTCATCTTAATTGTCACAACAATTCTTGAACATGTGATATTTTAATCAAACTCGTTAGTTATTTTAAGGAAAATAAAAAGTTTTGAAAACAGTCCGATGTAAAGAGGGGAGCAGTTTGGGATGGGGGATTTTCTTGTAAGTATTCATGTGGCAACCTTGGAAATGGTAATCCTAAATATGAAGTTTGGTATTTATCCGACTTTTCGATTTTAAGTCATGCTGTTCACTGACACACACACACACACACCCGCGGGGATTTTTTTTCCAAAAATGTTTTTTTTAATTCAGGGAGCTTGATAACATATACTTGTGAAATCTCAAGACCGAATTTTTGGGTGTAATACAGTGTCTACTATACGAATCAGAAAAATTAAAAAAAAACTGGCATATATCTGCAAAGAAAGTAATTACATGACTTAGCTACGCAGTAACTGTCATACGTAGCAGTAATTCCTACCAATTAGTTGAACAAAATCTCCCCTAAACGAAGCTAAAGTAGGTATACTTTTATATTCCAAAGTATAAAGGAGGTACGCCTTTTTTTCAGAATTCAGAGTACAAAATGATAGATGCAATACCATTTATAAAAATATACTTAAAATGTAAGTGTAAGTGCCTACAGTGATAAAGTGCACTGCCTGCTATCGAGCACTCTGTTGCAAAGTTCTGGAATGTTTCGTATTTAGTCAAATTGAGTGTGCATACACTCTCTAGGAGTATCCATATCCTGTACAGGAGCCATAAAAACCAGGGACTTTAAATGCCCCCCAGACTAAGAAATCCATTGGGTTCAAATCAGGAGATATAGTAGGTCATGCATGTATTCCCCTTGATCAACCATATACACGAAACATTAACATACAGGAAATTACATACTATCCTACTGAAATGAGCTGATGCACCATCGTGCAAAACCACATTCTTTGTTGACGTCACTTAAATGAAGCAGCTCAGTTCTGAGAAATTACGGATACGTCTCTGTATTCAGGTACGGAAGAAAGAAATAGGGAGCAATAAAAAGATCGTGAATGAGTGCACAGAAACGTTTTGGCGGAACTTCCGTTGATGTTTGTCTATAGTACTTTATGGGGGTTTTCATAGGCTCAGTTATGAGTACTGAAATTTGAAGATACGACCGCGGGTAAACCCAGCCTCCTTAGTGGACAAAGTGCATGCTAATGTATCCATGCATGTAGCACAATTTTGTAACATGAGATATCAAAAAGCTCTCCACTCTAAATCCGCCACATATAATCCTTGTTTCCCCTGAAGATGATAAGGCTAAAGGAGATTTTTTTGCAACATTCTCCAAACAGACACCTGACTGACGCCTTCCCTTGCAATGCCTCTTGAACTCCTAATGTGTTTGCGTCCACTTCACAAAGAAATCAAAGTTCACGAACAGTGCTTCGTAACTCGCTTGTCTCCCAACATCTGAAATACTGTTCTCAAATAATGTGATATTGTTAAAAGATATCCGAGTCACTTTTTGCAGGTTTCGAAGAAACAAGAGAACAAAATGAATTTCTAGAAGATGTTTGACATTATGCTTACTATATTTTATACACACATTCGTCGATATATTCGCAAACTTTATAAGTGCTTTACATTACTTCATGTTAAATTTATCGGTGAAATGATATTCGAATGAGCCTGGGGTCCACGGAGATTAAAGCTACTCGACATTCATTATCTCAGGATAAGGGAAACCCTTTATCTGGGTAACTCACCCTAACTGCGATTTGAACTCGGAACCTGACTTAATATTGTTTGGCATATAAGAAGTGACATATTTAAATTGAAACACTAAGACTCCTCCTTTCGATGAACTCCTTTTTTTTAATATCACATATCATTTAAACATTGATTTTTACAGCACCAAGATTCCTATTATTGTTCATTAATTTTATTGCAAACACAAAAACGAATGTTTGCCTAATACAAAAGCAAGTGACAGAGCAATAACAAACATGTTAATGTAACATTAACGTTTGAAATATTTTTTCAACCGTGATTACTTATTATTTGTCAAAGGGGTTTAAGGTTTAGTAATGTTTAGATGCCTGAAACGTAGGTATTGATTCATAGTACAAATATAAGTTATATGGCTTAAAATGTTAGAATTTGTAAATTAACGGATAGTAAAATTACCTTTTACACAATGTAGCTGTCGCAATGCTCATCCTGTGTCATTGGAAAGGAAATTATATCTATGTAAAATTGATTGTTGTTCGGGAGTGTCCTTTAGCAGACTTTGCCGAAAGTACAATATTGTCGTTTCTCTTGATCACAAATATATCAGGAGATACAATTCCCATTATCTGTTCTCCTGCTCTTATTATCTCCTTGTCCTCTGTAAACAACTCAACATAGTGAAAATTTTGAAATGATAAATGTTTCGTTGTTGTCGCAAATATTTCTTCGTGTCTCTCAAGAGATTACGTTCCTCTTATATTTAAGAGGCCGCCACGCTTTGAAATGAAAGGCCTTTCTGTTCATCAGCTACCGTAACAGTCAGGTGATTTCTTGAAGAGTTAAAAATAAGTTTACAAAACTCTTTCAGAGTGTAAATTTGATCACGTATTCTCCGTAGTACTGCAAATTTTCTGTCGCAAGACAGATTTGAGCCACCCCTGATCGGGAAAAACGGTATAAGTTTGTTAACCTCCCGGAATTGGCAAGTCCAGCAGAACAGACATTTTGGCCTTGACAGAATAAATTAAGCTCTTAAACGTTATGTGATATATAAATTAGTGATGTAATCAAATAAAGGTGAAGCAACTTCATGAGACCCTTTATGTGCCTCTCTTCGTGATAAATAAATATAGCATTGGACTAGTCCAGTACCTGGATAGGAATTTTAAGCAGCTCCAAGTTCTACACGAAATCAAAGATCAAGCCAAGTACTGTATGAGATTCTTTAGACACTTTTTCAGATTTAACTATTGCCTTTTTAAACATTTTTTATTCTGGTTTGGTGATGGACCATCAATTCGGCAGCTTCTTTTTTCTTACATCTATCACAAAGAGTGTTGTTTTCTATTCTGTTTGTCTGTTCTTCGGATAGGCAGCATATGTCAACCTGTGGTCTTCCAATTCGAAGGTTCAAATGTTCTTTGAAGTATTTTGTATTAAAGAAGTAGGTAATTGTGGTGTCATCTTCCTCTATTGCTGTGAACATTGAACCATCAATCATGACTTAACACATATATTTTATTGATTCTATCTGAAACTCTGCTGTACAATAAGATTAGTTACAAACTGCAGCGAGTAGAATATTTTATATGCAAAACTGTAACGATAAAAAACGTTCATAAAAAAGGTATTTTAATAATTTATTTTAGTACTGAAGGCGTTTAAAAGGTTCTAATGAGAAAGAAATGTAATGGGTAATTGAAGGTTCATTTTAAAATGATTTTAGGAATAGAAACGAAACACTGAGTTTACTGAAAACTGTCATGAAGTACACATTGTGTACTTTTTAGTCCATTGCGGGGTCTTCTTGAGATGTTATGCATTTACTAAAAGCAAATGTAGCCTTATAAGGAATTAAAAAAAAAAGGTATGAAATTTCCAGTTATGCAGACTGGAAACTTTTCTTTCTGTGAGCATACCCAATGAAACAATGGAGTTAACTCTAGAATTGTTTTAATTCTCTGTACGCTTGTTCTGAGAGCTAGGTTCTTCATTTATTTATGTATTTATTTATTTCCTTACTTTCTTACCCTACCCCATCCCTTCCTCTCTACCTCCCACACCCTCATTCCTTTCTTTCTTTCTTACTGTCATCCTTTTGTATTTTAAATTTCTTTAACCATCAGCAGTAAAACTTTAAATACTAAGCAGACGTTTGAAATACAACTATAGTATTTATTTTGATTCAGACTCGATCTCTAAAACGGAAATATTTTCTTAGCCAACCGTTTTAGCCGACACTTCCTGTCTTAACATTTAGCTACTTTTCTAAAGCACTACTGCATCTAGAACTCTGATTTGCTTTTTGTTTATTTATTGCAAAACTTAGTAGATATAAATAGTTTCAAGCTCTAAACTACAGGTTTTGAGGATATTAAGTTGTTTTTTTTTTGTTGAGTTTTTTAACTGAAATAGAGCTTTTCTCTAAAGAGCTATTTTTTCAACAAAACTTCGCTGTGCTCTCCAATAATTATTTAGGAGACTAAAATTTTGATAAAAGCCCGTGTCAAAGTATATGCAGACAATAACCGAAAAAAGTTGCATGCCTTCATCTTCAATGGTTTCTGAGAGGTATATTTGAGTTTGAAAAAAATTATTAAACTATTGTAAAATTTATAAGGGTCTATTTTAGCATTCATGAAACAGATCGTGCTGGGATTATTTTTATTGAAAGTAAGATGGAAAATAAAAAGACCCGTGTCCGGGATTTATCTCTCATGGTCCTAAATTTGACAAAAAAAATTATCTACAAAATAGAATGACTCACTAATAATATTTAATTTCTTACATATATCCGTGATTAAAAAACATTAAACCAGAACATACTTGGTTTTTCATTTTTTTTTCTTTCTTTCTCTCTCTCTCTTTCTTTCTCTCTCTCTTGGAGGCACCCATCACTGGGGGAAAATCTGATGATGACGGTGATGATGATAATGATGATTGGCGGTTAAGAGTGCCCAGCTGCATTGGTTATTAGCGCCCATAAACACCCAATGGTTACACAAGCCAGACATATAAAAAATATGTAAAATTAATAAAATAAATAAATGTCAGATATAAAATCCAAGTGAAGGAAACAATTTAAGGTGCTGGTCATAGTTGAGAAATAAAAACAAGTCGAAGAATGAAACGAGAAAATAGAAAGATAGCCAAAAGTAAACCCTTTAAACCAAAGGTCACAAAATGGTAAAATCATTTGAGATAAAAGCTAAAAACATGGAAAGAGCGTCCCAATATCATCCGCTAAGAGAAATAAAAACAAAACTTGAGATAAAAGTTCAAAAACTCTAGCTACTACTTAGTTGTCATTGTTGCTACAGCAAAAAAAAAAAAAAAAAAAAAGTGTGTGTGTGTATGATGTGTTCCATTCACATGCCTTTCCCTACCTGTCCTCCAGGCAAACTTTTGTTACAAAAATTATTCTTTTATCTACATGATACCAATAGAGATAAGCATTAGCAGAAATGGTCTATTACTTATTTCCTTATAAGTTGGAGGAAAATAAGGGAATACACTAGGCTATAGCGACAGCCAGATCCTTTAAAGGCTGGTCGCTATGTGAAGCAATTAAAATATACTTTTATTTATATGGCCAGAAGTAAAACAAAAGAGATATGAAACGAAAGATGGCTTCCCGTTAGAGAAAAGTTTAAGCAGTGTAAAAATGAAGCCAATAACAAGGAACATCTCGGAAACGATTAACAAAAACATGTATGTGACACAAATAGTATATTCTAACGAGATCTATATTTTTTTATGTAATAAGTGTTGCTTATCTCTTACGATTTACAAATTATACCAAATTCATTTTGTTCATGATCTTCAAAAGCTTTTCCCAGAAAATTCAAGATATACATACGTTTGCCATAAATAGATATATGGTAATGAAAATCAATTAGTAAGACATTTTTGAGAAAATAAACAGTAGTTTATATATATATATATATATATATATATATATATATATATTTGAACATGTATTTATGTAATATTTCTTTTTTTTAAATTATGCCAATTAGTAAGACAAGCACTGCACTAGAGTAGTTTAAGAAATGTATATTATGGTAAAACAACCGACGAGAAAAGAAGGAAGGAGCAGGTTGTTAAGTGTAAGTGAAAGTACTAGAGGTTATGTTTACAAAAAATTTCTCGGGGGTAAAGAGAAGCAATGAATGAGTTCAGATAGAAATAGCCTTTTCCAGAAGGGTAGATTGAAGGAAGATATGAAGTACCGAAATTTATGTAAACATGAAAGTTCAATACTTCATAGGGGCAGTATGAGACCGTTAGTCGGCCTCGCTATTATGCTTATTATTATTTCTGTAAACTGTCAATTATTTCATGTATTAAAAGTGTAAATTATCAATCATTTAATGTATTTAAAAGTGTAGAGCTAGCTACTAGCAAGCACAGCTAAAAGTTGTTTACCAAACTTGGCTATTGGAGAGGGGAAGGTTCTTTGTGAAAAAGAACTCTATTGTTGGTCACGTTTCGAAAACTCTTCCATGTAAAGGGTAATTGGATGTGATGTGATTTTCCTGAATTTCTTCGTGTCGCATTCTTGGAAGATACTAAACTTAAATTTCAAGTTTGGTATCCAGCCGACTCTTCATTTTTGTGTTATGCACATGCACATATACAGGAGCTATTTCTGAAAAAGCATCTTCTGGATTTAGGAGGCCTGAAAACATGTGTTTTCTTTGACAAATTGAAGTAGAATTTGGGACGGAATAAAGTACCTTCTCTACCTATCCCGCACATTGTAAATACGTGGTCGAGAATGTAAAAATGAAACTTTTGTGCTAACTGGACTCCTATTTGTAGCTATCTTTAGTGCGGTCTTGTAGATATCTGTAAATAGGAGCTCTGCAGGAATAGATGGTGTCAGCATAAAACTGGTTAGCTGATACTTATAGTCTCGGTGTGGGTTAAGTTCATTATCAGCTACTGGCTTAATATATGGCAGTTGATCGTTCGGAGGAAGACACACTTAAAGTCATCCGTTATAACTTAAAACGTTTTCATTTGTTTCAAACGTTTACAGACTCTATAGGAGGGTAGTTTTGGATATTTGTTGGGGAATTTAGTACCATGTCGACATGTTGCCTGGTTGCTCAGCAGCTAGAGCAACTGAATGGAAGGTATGAGATCAATGGTTCAAATTCCGGCTATGGCATTGAATTTTTTAGTCTGACTCTACCTATCCAACTTCTATCCAACACACGATTTCTGTGAGAAAACAATTAAAAGCATCACAATAGTCCATAATAGTTGGCTACACTATGAATCCTGGGACTTAAAATACTTACAACATTATAAATCGCCATTGGGGTTGTCATCACAAAATAATTAGAGGTCACCTTGTGGTTTACCGGGAAACAAGCTAGTCAATTGAGAAATCCAGTGCTATGCCGGCATGTTGCCATGGTACCTCAGTGGTAGAGCAACCGGCTAGAGACTGGGATATCCGTCGTTCAAATTCCGGTTATGGCATTGAATTTTTCAGTCCGACTCTACCTATCCAATTATTTACATTGATTGATCTAATAGTTGGTTATACTACGAAGCCCGGTACTTAATGTACTTACGACATTGTTAAGTCGCCATTAGGATGTGTCATCTCAAAATGAACTTGAGATCAGCTTGTGGTTAAAACGTGAGTCAGTTGGGGAATTTAATGCCGTGTCGGTATGCTGTCATGGTAGCTCAGTGGTTAGAGCAACTTCACGGAAACCAGAAGCTTTGGGGTTCAAATCCCGGCTATGGCATTAAATTTTTGAGTCTGACTCTACTTTTCCAGCTCTTGTGCTGCACAAGTCTAGTGTGGAAAAAACAATTATTCTCAATGTATGTCCTAATAGTTGGTTAATCTGAGAAGCCCGGTACTTAAATGGGATAGCCTTGTGGTTTACTGGAGAAAATGCGAGTTAGTTGGGGAATTTATTGCCGTATCGGCATGTTGTCATAGTAGCTCAGTGGTTAGAACAACTAGAAGGAAACTAGGAGATCCGTAGTTCAAATTCCGGCTGTGAAATTGAATTTTTCAGTCTGATTCTACTTTTCCAACTCCTGTCCTACACAGGTGGAAAAAAAAGCATTCACGTTGATCTAATAGTTGGTTAAACTACGAAGCCCGGTACTTAAATGGGATAGCCTTGTGGTTTACTGGGGAAAATGCGAGCTAGTTGGGGAATTTAATGCCGTATCGGCATGTTGTCATAGTAGCTCAGTGATTAGAGCCACTGGAAGGGAACCAAGAGATCCGTAGTTCAAATCCCTGCTATGGCATTGAATGTTTCAGTCTGACTCTACCTTTCCAACGGATAGTTTTGTTTTCACTATAAAATTTGCAGTTCAATCTGCGACATTAATGTGACAAGGAACCCTAGTTAGTGTATAGAAAAAGTAAGTATTTTGGTGCATTTCTGAACCACATGACGACTGTCTGCAACTTTCATTTTTACAACAATAACTTCAGTGTCATTTGACATGCCACGCTCTTCTAGTAGATATTTTTATACCTCGTCAATATTAGAATACGACCACTAAATCTACACACTTTATTTTAAGTAGTTTATAGAATTTGCAGAATATTTCATACAAACTATATATCAAAATGACTGGAAAAGTCTAGACTATTTTAAGCAAATAAAAATATTAACTTTAGATGATTTTTAGTGTCGACTCCCTTTAGCTGATGGAAAGGGAAAGCTGGAAATGTATTGGAGAAGTAAGAAATTGTACAAAGGTAGAGCTTAAAATATATCCATCAACTTCACAGATATCACACAAACAGGTACAGCTATATGGGCTATTAAATATTAGCTTCCGGGAGATAATGTGTGAGTTCACAACACTTTTTATATCGGTCATATCCGCTCTACTTTATAAGCAGTACCTTTGTGTTGCAGATTATCGCTTCGTTAAAGTTACAGGTTTTCTTCACGCTTGCAGACATTATGAGCACACCGACCGGGGAGGAGAGTTTGCCCTTGTGCACAGTAGAACAGCTGAGGTTCTTATAGGTTCAGCATATATATATATGATTTGAAACACATGAAAAAAAATAAAAAACACATTTACAGAAAAATGGTCCATGTGTGTGTGTGCGTGAACAGCATAACTGAAAAACGAGAATTAACTATTATAGTATATTATTATTATTATTATTATTAAACTTTATTTTCCAGTCTGCTTCATTTTCATTGAGATAAACCCTTCTGCAAATAACTGCATTATACTTTTCGTCATAGATACAAAGGAAACAGCAATAGTCAAGTCTTTATGAACTGGATATTATTCCACACTGTTTCCATGAAATCGCGAGAAACAATTGAAATTCGATGGGGTTTTAAAGGAATGCTGTAAGCATTAATCGATAAAAACGGATATCTCGTACATGCATGATGCTACAAAAAAAAGTGGCTTGAAATTACTTGTGAATTTTAAAAATCTGCATTTTTTGTGTAGCACGTGTTCGTCTATCGCTTAACCTTTAGCGGTTTGCTGACTTAAAGGTCACAAAAAATCCCAAGGAAAGATATTTGAGGGTAAGATATATTTATTCTCTTTCGTATTAGACCATAACCTTTGTAGTTTAACATAAAAAGGATGCATGATGCATTCCAGAGCTCTGAAATGTATAACAAACATCAGTCAAGCTTAATTTCTTTAGGTAAAGAGCGCGAAGCATAATTCCACTATACAGAATGTTACCGAAATTAGTGCAGATTATTCGTGTTACGGTAGGAAACACCCATTGAAGTATTTTAAAACAATTAACCTTAGGTCGGAAATGCATTGTTATGGGTCTCCAGAGTAAACAAACTGTTGAACACACATTGTTGTTTGTTAATGAATTCTAAGATAATTCTCGTGATCATGCAAAGAGAGTGGCATTTCAAAGTCATCACATAGCGACCTGTTCTTTAAAAGGTATCCTACCCTAAGTTACAGTAAAATGTGTAAATTGATAAAGAAGAAGTAGCTAAGATAAGCTTTTGTAAAAATATATTGCATAAAAACAAGTAGAGAGTGTGGCGTGAATGTATTACCTCAGATTCTTTTATATTCAACAACATTGTGTAAATGATTTCAGTGCCAGTTATTACCACTTATACCTTCATCAGCTGTTCGAGGTGTTGGTTTCAAACTGTGATGTTATAAGCTCTATATCCAAGTACAATACATGCTCCAAGGTACCAAAACGGCGGCTTACACAGAGATGGGCTGACATTCCTTTGTCTTCATGTGATGTGTATAGCAATGCATTCCCGCTCGCTTCCACAAACCTCTCCAAAACGAGCATGTGCTATGTTTTACTTTCTCTAGCACGTATGCACAATGTTCATAGTGAATAGAGAAGATATTCGATACCGAGATTTCACCGCAGAAGAAATTATTTTTAGAAAACTGCCCGTGTGTGTGTGTGTGTGTGTGTGTGTGTGTGTGTGTGTGAGAGAGAGTTTATGTGTATGGACAGCATAGCTCAAAAACGAAAATTCAGATAAATACCAAACTTGGTATTTAAGTTCAATATCTTGCAAGGATGCGAATACTATTTTCTGATACACATACATATGCAGGCTGATTTAAAATACGTTTACAAAGTTTGGGGACAGATTTCTTACATTAAAATAAGAACAAATGTTAAAGTAAACAGGTGTCCAAAAACCTTTGTTTTTTATCTATGTAGCTCAAAATGTTATTAATCAAAGCATTTTAAAGTGACACCTAAATCTATGTTTGACGAAGTCAGATTGTTAAACACCACTCATAGCAAAAGCCACACATGTCCTCCTCTTGCGTCTAGCCAGGCATACACTCTCTAAGCATGTCAAATACTCTCAGTGAGTGTCGTATGATTTCGGAGACTTCCAAGACAGGTAGATTAAAAGTTTCTTCATCCCGGCTGTTTGCTGCATAAAGCAATTGTTTACGGTGCTCCCGAAAATAAAAATCCAAAGGATTGAGGTTGCGGAAAAGTGCAGACCATAGAACTGGTCCCCCTCTACCTATCCATCTGTCATTCCAGATACCAGCCAGTGCATCTCAAACAATGATATTAAAATATGCTGGAGACCCATCATGCATAAAAAACAGGTTTCTTATTTGCAGCGACACTTCTAATAAGTCAGGGAGAGTGCTATGAAGTCCCTGTAAACACAACCTGTAAGGCGTGTAGGAGAAATGTATTACACAACTGACAAATATAAACAACAGCCATGGCGACACAAGGCAACTTCGCAGGGTAAAATGGGCCAAAGCCTTCTAACAATGATGCATAAATAAATGTAGTTCTTAGATTGGACCCTGAAAGCCGTTTAGCGTAGACCTTCATTAATAA
This sequence comes from Hymenopus coronatus, assembly GCA_030762935.1. Classification (NCBI taxonomy): domain Eukaryota; kingdom Metazoa; phylum Arthropoda; class Insecta; order Mantodea; family Hymenopodidae; genus Hymenopus; species Hymenopus coronatus. The sequence goes on along the minus strand of JAUKNX010000240.1, from coordinate 16,489 downwards.
ATCGATAACGCGAAAACGAAGGGTTTTAGAGCATACGTTTATATAAACCTCTGTTCTTGTTCCAATGCAAAGAATCCATAACCAAACGCTGTAAGAGTATTTTTGAATTATCCTGTATCTTGTGTGAGAATAAGTAGTCATGAGAACTGACACTGCGGATAGAAATTAGTAATTTCCGAAAGCGTGAGATGGCGGTTTATCTCACAGGGCGGCAAAATTCGTGGAGCAGTGCCAATCAAATGCTCCGTTGGCCTAGAAATGACAAAAGCAATTTTAAAAATTACTACTGCTTAGGTGTGAGAGAGGTCACCAACTTTCAATATTAGTGAATGAAACAACGGATATGTCATCATACGTATATGCCCGCGCCTGCGCTTATTATTTTCTCCACCCAAAAATTCGATGTCGAGATTTCACCGGAAATATATGTTTTGTGGTCCACTGAATACCAAAAAGGCAGTTTTAGAAAAAAAATAATAAAAATAAAAATATAAATAAAAATATTTTTTTTATAAAAACCCTGGTATGTACCGAATTTCAAAACCAAGGGCTAATGTGCCAGATTTTTAAAAAATTATTTATTTCCATACACCATACATATATTATTTACAGATTAATTATAAATATAAATTAAAAAAATAAAATATACATCATAAAATAAAAATAATAAAACTAATAAATTATAATAAACTAAAAATAACAAAAACTAATGAAAATAATAAAATAAAATTATAATAATTTTTAAAAATTTAAACTATTACACTTTCATAATCTATTCTAAATAAATAAGTAACAATATACACAAATTAATTAAAACCAAACATATAAAACTAAACAAATTTCATAATATAAAAACACAATACAAACATAAACAGTTTTAGAAAAACGAAAAGACCGCTGAATACCAAACTTATATAACTAAGTTTAGTATCTTCTATGAATGCGACACGAAGATTTTTAGGAACATCTCCCCACCACAAACTACCCTTACATGGATTTATTTTCTGAAAACGTGTTTTTCTCAAAAATGGCTCTTACAATTTTCATTAAAATGGCGTATATTAAAGATATTTACATAAAAATAAAATGTACATTTTGAATTTTCTGGGAATAGCTTCTAAACGCTTCCTTATTCTGGATGAGTTTTGCAGAATGTTGCATAACTGCTAAACCATAAGAGTTAACATAAACGTATTACACGAGAAATGTAGATTACATTAAAACGCATAATTTATGTCATATACCTTTTTTATTTAGAGCTGATTGTCTCTGAGATATTCATTGTTATTGGATTCAATTTTCAACTACTTAAACTTTTCTCAAATGGGAAGTGACATTTCATTTCTCTTGTTTTATTGCAGGCCTCGTAAAGCGAAACGAACTTCCATTGTTTCACATAGGACTTACTTTTAAAAGATTTGACTATCGATTAGGCCTAGTGTATTCCCTTATTTCCTTTCCACTTACAAAGAAGTAAATAATAAGAATTTCTGCTAATATTTGCCTCCTTAGCATGTTGTAAAAGGGATAATATTTTATAACGAAAGCTATTTGTGTACCAGATAGAGCAATTCATGTGAACGGAAGACATCAGAATTTTAGAAAAAGTCCGTCTGCCTGTAGACTGCATAACTCAAAAACGAAAACACAATTAAATACCAAACTTGGTTGTTATCGTTAATATCTTCCAAGGGTACGATACAAAAATTTTCAAGAAGATCCCCCAAACACAAACTACCCATTTTTGTTTTTCTCAAAAATTGCTCTTACATTTTGATTAAAATATCGTATATTACTGATATTAATAACAAATAAAAGACTTTTTAATTTTCTGGGAACAGCCTCTGAAGACTTCTTTATTCTGGATGAATTTTGCGTCGTAGTAAAAAAATAATCTTTTGTAAGGAATGTTGTTTATGTAACAGATAGAGAAAGTCATGTGAATGGAACACATCAGATTTCTAACCTTTTATTTTATTCAGGGGACCTCAAAATGTTAATTTCTGATGAAATCATAACATAGAACTTATGGGTGCAGTGTAATACTTTCCTCTTGTATCTATTAAAAGCTATTTATGTATTTATTTTTGAAGTAGATTACAGATATGTAATGAACTAGATATAAAATAAAAATGAACATTGTTTCGACAAAGGATATCCGACATATGGTCTCCCATATCATTTCCACAGACGCGGATACCCGGGACTTGTTTTGCTGTCCTAAAATCCAGGTAGAGAGTGCTTTTATCTTCTCATATTATGTTTGGTCATTGACATTTGCAACCTTAGGACATGTGCAGCCCACGTGTTTATTGCCCCGGATGTACTATCAGGGAGAACACGCCGCCTGGCGTAGGTTAGTTTCTGAGGTGCTTGGGGCTTTCTATTGTGGTGAAAGTATGTATACCTGCCCTGTTATTCCTGAACTGACTTCTCTTGGGTTAGCACACGCATTCACTAGGGAACTCAGGTCATAAAGCTAAAATATTTCTCTCAAGAGAATTTCTATATATGTATGATATTTAGTAGACCATCCTAAAATATTGTGAAAGTTTTCTCTAATGATCTTCAACAAACTATTATAAACATTTGTAGAAATTGACTCATTTCCTCTTAGGTACAAATGTTTTACCGCAACACAGTAGCTTTTAAGCAATAGTGAACTTTTTAGGAGTGGGTCACGATGTGATAAGTGGGAAATTCCGTTTTCTTTTCATGCCAAGAGAAAACATGAACAGCAATTTTCCGCTTGAGAAAATTGCAAATATACGAACATTCAAAGTATACCTAAAAGGAATATATTGGAAAAGTTATTTTACCGTCCTCCGCGACCTAGGGAAACATGCTGGCCTCTGGTTCCCAATGTTGCGAGTTCAAACCCAGCGGAGAGCAATGAATTTTTTCGGGTGTAAAAATTATTAGTAGGTCTTCCTTTGGAAGGGAAGTAAAACCGTTGGTCCCGTGTAGTAGATTTACGACGCGTAAAAATACCTCAAACGTGATAATGAGGCCTTTGAGCAAAATTCAGCGCTCTTTAACGCCCAATATAGAATGGGACGCTGAGAACCACAGTAGTTAAAGAGCGTCCATAAGTAGTACTCATTACAATTCAATTCGGAAATTTTTAACGCCCAAGTCTTTTTATTTGATATAAATTGTGTGTTCTAACATTCCTCTGTAGCACGATTTTGTGTGTGCTGTAAAGCAATCTCAATTTTATGTAGTAAAATTCTGCCTCTTCTTACTGTTTACAAATAGAAAAAACCCATTCAGAATGAGAGGGATTTCGGAAGATATTCCCAGAAATTTCAAGACATATACTTCATTTTTTTAAAAATACATTTAATCTTGATAATATTTTATTAAATCCCTTATAGCCATATTTAAGAAAACAAATATTTCGTAAAAATGTTACATGTAAAGGGTAGGTAGTTTGGGGTGAGGGGATTTTCTGAAATGCTTCATGTCGCATCCTTAGAAGTTGCTGGCACTAAAAATTAAGTTGATGTTTAACCGACTTTTCTTTTTTAGTTATGTTGTTCACTGACACGGTGGTAGAGTTGCTGCTTGCCAAGCGGGAGACCTGGGTTCGATTCCCAGTACGGCGTGAGGATTTTTCCCCCGCTGGGAGACCTGGACTGGGGTGCACTCAGCCTCGCAAGGTCCCTGGGGGGAGGGCCAATTGAGGAGCTACTTGATTGAAAAATAGCGGCTCCAGGTCGTGAAGACCGCATTAACTGACCGGGGGGCTCGAAGCGCTGACCACGTCTCACCCCCCAATACTGCACCCCATCCATTGGGGGACGCAGCGGCCGGGCGGTAGGCCATGGCTCTTAGTGAGCTGTGCGATGGAGTTGTTCACAGACACACATACGGAACCTAAGTTTTTTGGGTAGTCCGCAGGGAGGAGAATAGCCGTCGGGGTTTTTCAATCTGAAAATGGTAGGGACACTGTCCTCAGCTCTGTCGTGACTTCTTGGGTTGTCTCTCTCTTCTGTCTCTGTCTCCTTCCTCCCGAGGTTGCCCCGCCAGGTACAGAAGATCTTGTAGTTCGAGGTACCGAATTCCCTCCGTGACATATGTTAACTTATCCTCTATCACCTAGGTCTGTGGTAGAGAAAGTAAAAATGTCTTGCAGGCCTGAGACTGAAATGATGTGCTTCGGTCAACAGCAATTCTGTAATGCTCAACAGACATTCCATAACAGCCCCTAAAAATCTCAATTTCTCAAAGACCATTTGGAGAACTTGGATACACACGACGCTATACTGTGAGGTTAATAAATACATTGCGGATGATCTTTTTTGTAAACAAATCTGTGAGTTGCAGTCTCAGGACATAGTATGCTTAGAAAGCAATGGTATATTGTTTGCGAACTTTCACAAATATACCGAGACCGTATAACTTTTAAATTCACAAGTTGCATTCTTTTTCATGTTCATATTTGGTCGAAAAAATAGGAAACTCACACATTCCTGATTTAATTACCTTACCAAAGCGATGGCTCCTTGGTAACATACAAACCTCGCAGTCGGGGGGGGGTGATGTGTTCGACTCCTTGTTGCGGTCGCTCTGCACATGGATTTTCATATTTCTACCTTGTTGAATAGGCAAATGCTAGGTTGATTTCGCTTCTACCATGAATTTCCTTTCCATAATTTCGTATAATTTTTCTTCCCCTTTCAAATTTCATGTTGACTTAGGGGATGTGCAGTGTCAGTGGTTGTCGGACAGATGACGCAGATGCTTTCTCGTTGGAACATTCTTGGCCCTGCTAGTTGACAGCTTCCTATTAGTGGCCTCAGGTGGGTAGAATCCTTCACATTTCCAGTGGGAAGCCCTTCTTTAAAGTCCACATTTGTGACCGGATTATTAAATTTTGAATCGTTTGGGAACTCTTCACGTCCTGCGGTTCTTTCGCCTTATCCGTTCCTCCTGAGCCGGTAAGTATAATATTTATGTTCGACCGAGGTGCGAAATATTCCCCTTATTTCATTTGTTATTAACTTCATCGATATATATGCCATTAATTCAAAAGCCTCTTCGTGTTCTATTTTCAAATTAAGTCGTATAACCCACATATATAATGTGTTAACACATATTTCTTTCTACATTAATTTTTCTACAAACTATTCTTACAAATATTAATCCTTATATCGTTTAAGATTATACAAAGCCTTTCAGAACGAAGAGAACTTCCAGATATTCTGAGAAAGTTAGAGATATTTGGATTAGCATACGAACAGAGGAAGCCCAGCACAGAAATGTGGCTTTTTTTACCTATACCTAGGTGGCACAGGAGCTCCCTGAAAGGAAGCGATAAAGTGAGAAAATACACTGGCGGGCGGCCGGAGCCAGGATCGACGGTAAAGCAAGGGCAGGGTCCTACAATTTCCAGATTGAAGCACACCGATTTTCCCGCAGGAAGACACGGGAATCCCTCCCCACACAGGATCCAACGCCCTTGCCAAAGGTACTTGCTGAATTTGAGGACAGTGAGAATCAAAATGAGTATCCCTTTTCCCTTTCACGCTGCTTTCAAACCTGAAAGAAACAAATGGGATGAGGGATGAACGAAATAACAATAAAAATAACCTGAAGGGGCAGAAAAATTCAAGATATAAAGATTATTACGTAACAATCTTAAATATATATCATTAAAATGCTTTAGAAACGGTTTTCAGAAAAGAAAACGTACTATAAAAACAATGTTATGTATTATTTTTAAATTGAATGCAACATTTTGGGTTTTTAAATACAGCATAAGATACTCCTTTAAACTACGAAAGTGCCTGATTGGCAATTTGAGAGCCTAAGTTTGCGGGGGGAAATAGGAACAAGTAATTATTTTAAAAGCAACTGAACTGGTTGAAATATACCAGATGAAATGGACCTGTAAATTCCTAAAATGTAACTTTGGTTTTATGTGTTTCCTTAGGACGGACTTTTGGATGCTCTTAACGTGCTCTAAAAGCAGAAAATGAGGCGCAAATCTAATCATTCTGGATACACGTATATTATGTGATATCTTCAACTGTATTGTATCTAAATTTCATGTTGCTTTTCAAGTAAGAGAATAAATATTATTAAACACCCAAAGTCTAGTTGTAAAAGAGAAGTAAAGACTCATTTGTTCATAGAAAGTTTTTCCCTCTGACAAAGTGCTAGGTTTTGCGTCTAAGCTATGAAGTATTTATGAGGGTACGAAATCCTTCAACATTTGGCCTAGCCTTAAAGGAAGGTTCATTTATGATGGGTCATAAATTTTGCAAAAGAACCGTTTTACCGCACAACACAGTCGGTAGCTTCCCTTCACATCTGCGTCGTACGAGACTCAACTTTCCCCAAATCAGAGCTACCTGCTATCGTTTCCTCAGACTGTTGTTACAATGGCTTGTTTACTAGAGGTTAAAGAAATGATGCTTTACAAATATGGTTACTTACATATTTTGTTGTACATATGCACTATCGCCATACCTTGTAATCTCCATGCTTTCATGATCGCGTTAATAAGATTCGATAGAAATAATACTATCTTTGCACAGCAAGGCAGAAAAACAAAAAATGCAGTCATTTGATAAGCAGCTAATTTGTTTTATTTGCAATTATCGTTGTTATTATGAAATCAAAATATGCATTTTGTCCTGAAAATATGCATTTGCATGAAATCTCAGTATTGAAAAATTGGTACGAATGTATAACTTCTTCACCTCTTACGCAAATTGCACGTGGTAAAGAAGTTAATAAATCATTTTTAGGGGTCTTTTAACAATTCATTTCCGTGAAATATCAGAAATGGATTATTGGGAGGAATGCAAATCTTCTCCTCCTACGTACGTTGTACCTGGGAGAGAAATTAAAAATCCTTTGTCCTGGGGTCCTCAAAACATACATGTTCGTGAAATTACAGCATTTGCTTATTGTGAGGAGTGCATACCTACTCCTACAACGTAGGTAAAGTGTACGTGGTAGATAAATTAAAAGTCCCTTTTTTTAGGGGTCTTTTATATAGGAGTTTCCGTAAATCTCAGTATTGAACTATTTGGGAGGAATACATGCCTTCTCCTCCTACTATCAAATTGAACGTTGTAGGGAAATTAAAAAGTCGTTCTTTTTCAGGGATCCTAAAGTTTGGATTTCCGTGAAATCTCAGTATTGAATTATTGGGAATAATGTATATCTTCTCTTCCTACTATGTAGGTACATGCATCCTAATACTTTCAAGAAGTATTTAACAAGATTTCATCCTCACTACTAAACAGTTTCCAGAAAAAAATGAAGTCATATATTAAGTTAGGATGGAAATATAATAGAAATGTTTGGGTTTCGTAATCCTAATGCATCTCCAATGTATGACTTTTTTGACATGCCAACGTAAGTGTAAATGACAACCCTCAGACAGTTTTAGGTCCTGTTGGATATCAGAGCAGCTGGCAGGTCCCGAGAAAACTAGGCAACGTGGGGAGAGATGGAGAGGATAAAACAATGTCATCCGTCGTGCCAGTACAGACAGATATTTTGCTCACTGGTAAGAACGCAGGCATAGGCAGGAGTAGATTGAAAATAATATATCTCTGGTTATAAGGACTATTCGTGCTTGTAAAATGTTGTAAAGGAAGCACCCGAGTATTAGCTGTTATGTGCAGATTTCTACCCAGTCACAAAGAGCAAAACTGCTTTCTTAGTGACCTGGCCCAAACTGACAAAATAGTAAGTAACCACGGAAACCCATGAATGCATAGAAACACTGCCAACGATGAAGATGTGCAGACTCAATTCTGCTTACAACTTTTTAAAATTTGTACGAGGGCCGTTAATAAGTTCTTAGAAAGAGATGGAAAAGCAAATTATTTTCAGTAGACCTTTTTTCAACATAATCTCTATTTAGCTCGATATACGTTTCCCAGTGTATAGGTATTTGTTTGGGAGATGACCGCTACGTTAGACGTGAATCGTTTTTCGCCGAGCCAGTTTACAAGTTTGGACATTAAAAAAAGCCACTGAAGGACAAATTCTGTGAATATGGTGGATTTTGTAGTAATAGGAACCTTAATCATACAATTTTGGTTATCGAAAATGTGCAGGCGTGCACTCTTGTATTGTTTTGATGAAAGAGAATTATTTTTATTGCTAGATGAGAGTGGTTTTTCTTAATTTCACCGTTGAACCGGTGCAATAATGATGGATAATTCTCTCCGTTTATCGTTCTTCCTTTGGAAGTAATCAATGTAGATGATTCCTCGTGTATCCCATAAAACCGAGTCCATCACCTGTCTTCAGATTTCACCAACTTTGCCTTCTTCGAAGCCCGCCTTCAAAAACCCAAGTGATTTTTGTCTCTGGAGTGTATTAGTGTACCCATGTTTCATCCATAGTATGTATCGACGCAGAAACTCGTCAGAATTGCGACGGAATAGTGCCAAAGCGGCTTAGGAATCGACCACACGATTGCGTTTATTCCTTACAGAGAGGAAACGCGGCACTCATTTTGCCGAGACTTTTGTCAGACCTAATTTTGGCGCAAAATTGAGAACACTGTACGTTGTGATATGCCTGTGGCCTCTCTATTTCGCGAACTGATCCTTCGAACGCTCAAACCAATATTTTGGATTTTTTCAATTATTTCGGAGGAAGTCACTTCTATTGGGCATCTGGAAAGATGTTCATCATTTGTGGATGTACGGCCAAGTTTAAATTCATTTATCCAAATGTAAATTGTTGCAAACGGAGGAGCAAATGTGGCATAAACTGCATCCATCTAGCTTTTATTTCTTTCAGTGTTAAGCCTTTTAAACAGAAGTGTTTAATCATAGCACGAAACATTTTCTTCTCCATCTTTCTAAACAGTACAAGATTTTTTATACAATCGCCTATGATAACGAAACCACGTGATGGATATAGCTGAAACTTTAACTGTCGTCTAGTAACAGACGACGGTTACTGTATACAAACTTTTTTCGATGCTACAAGTATAACTTCTTGGATTTTATAAGGAACATAGAACGCCCCTCGTAACTAAACAGCAATGAATAGCTTCTTTGAATGAAGCTAGGTTCTCTTGACTACAACTTTTAACTTTTCAAATTGTATTTTTTTAAGGGGGTAACTAATAACTGACTTTTGCTAATGTCAATTATTAAAAAAGGCATAAGCAAACTAAATGTTGCAAACCAAAGTAAAAGGTCATCTAAGGAACGCTAAAGTGGTTACAGGCTATTTCTTTAGGGATCAACAGCAGGATTCACAAGTTGCGCTAAAATGGTGAAACAAACACAGCTAACTTCCTAAAGAATAATTATCGTGGATGCTCTTTTTTGGTGAAGAGATTATTCAATTATGTAATGATATTTCAGAAATAGAATCAATTGATAGGCTAAAATCAGAATCCCAAACTTGAGTTGTAATTCCTTGTAAGAGATTTCTAATTTTTGTGAAATCTGTGTATTCAACTTGTACACATAAATAAATCGACAGCTACTCCAGAATGATACAGAGGCTGCAAAAGGAAGTGGCAAGTATGCTAAACGTATTCACGGCAAATGAATTCAGCCTACTTGTTGAAGCTTAAGTAAACATATATGAGTATTAAACAAACAGCATATGTTTGTACTCTAAACTTACCATTTTTAATAAGTATCCTGCTTAAAATACAATCACCCTATTGTTCCAGATAACCATTCACAGATAACCATAGGCCGCGCCGTGGCCGAGTGGTCAGACCACTCGCCTCTCACCTAGACGGCTTGGGTTTGCTCCCAAGAGACCGCATGTGGGATTTGTGGTGGACAAAGCGGCGCTGTGGTGGGTTTTCTCCGGGTTTTCCGGTTTCCCCCGCCGGGCGTTAAACACTACCAAAAAACAATATATATATATATATATATATATATATATATATATATATATATATATATATGTATATATACCTATACCTATATTCTGTAAACGGAGAAAACATAACTCCCAACAGTTTTAAAAACCTTACTGAAATAACCTATAAAGGTATCTGTAGACTCTGTAATTGTATTCTAGTGGGAGACTTCTTTCTGTACAGTTTTACAATATTTACAAAGTAACAAATCTATGTTCATGTTGCATGAATTTAGGGAAAATGTTAATTGCTGTAGGAGTGTACTTTTGAGTTTCAAAAGCTCTGAAAATGTTGTTAGAGTAAGTTTTGAGAGATATCTGAAACTTACCTACTATACACAGACCTTTTCTTGGGTGCTACTTTTTACGGGGAAGTGAGAGATGGGAGAAATAAGGAAGAACTCTCTCACCGTCTTTCTCTAGTGTTGACAAGCAAAGAAAGTATCTTTGTTTGAATCCTTCAGTCGTTAAGGTAAATATGTTATCTAATTAACCACAATAAAACACAGTGCATGAGAGTGTGTGTGAACTCTGAGTCCTATATACTGAAGGAAACCTTAGCATTGAAGCTACTAGATATCAAGGTGTATAGCGTACTTCATCCTCAATGTTGTTTCTCTGCTCAGCTTTCAAAATTGTACGAATGAAGTCTAGGAATTCGAGCACCCAAGAAAAGAGGTACCTATAGTACGGATATGATTGCTACTACAAAGGTTTATGTAATTAAAAGTTTGCTTAATATTCTTAAGCTTAACAACTTAATTATTAGTTGACTAAAAACGCAACAAAAATGCAAATTTGTGAACCAAATTGTATGTTGACATGTAGAGCAGTTATACTGATTTTAAAACACAGTCAACAGTATTACTGGAAACAGAGAGGAATATCAAATTTTGTTGGTTGTTGTAGGAACAAATGTATGTCTTACTCATCATTTGAAGCACTACTGAGAGTTAGAGAAACTAGAGTATGACGACCCTAATTGTCACATACATTTGCACCAAAAAACAAAAACCAAACTGAAAGGTGTCTGTATAGCTACACAAGGGGAAGACTACATCTTAAAGATTTGTAGTAGGACGGCAGGTTAGAAAAATTATGGAGGAGATTGGAATAGAAGCTACTTGGATGTTAGGGGAAAAGTATTCAATCGCTTTTGCACAGTAAGAAATAGAGAGGAATACAAAGAATGACAACATACATGGGGATTGTCTAGAGTACAAAAGATTGCTAAGGTTCCGTAGGCTAATAAAAAGGGAATGGGAAGAAAAGAGTATGCTGACTATTGTGGTAGACTAGAAAAGGAAATATTAGCATGGTTGAAAACAGGATCAATGTATTTGAGTGGGCTAAGAGGCAGAAAAAGTGGACTTGTGAACTATGCGAATGTAGCAAGAGTACAAAGCATTGATTGTAATTATGTCAGAATGTGAAGAACTAGCAAAATGGACACAAAGGGTATGGGAGAAAAATGGGCTAAATAGATGGGAAAATAGTAGCAATTAAAATGTTGACAGGAAAAGTAAATAAAACATAGGGATGTTTTTAACAAAATCAAAGGAGAATTGGATTAGAGATGTAAGGGAGGTAGGAAAGGAAGAACAAATAAAAGAGGAGCACGAATGACTATGTAGGTGGCTAAGTTTGAGAAAGGCTGCTCAGGTGAACTACACTTATGGCCACTTATGGCCAAATTATTTTGTATAGTGTTTAACGTCCGCTTTGACTATTTTTGGTACCGCAGGCGAAGGCACTGATGATACATGGAATGAAGATGGAGCACCGGCGGAATGCGATGGAGGGGAAAACCGGAGAACCTGGAGAAAACCCGCTCCTGCGCCACTTTATCCACAATAAATCTCACAAGTAGTCATTGGGATCGAACCGGGCCCGTCAAGGTAAGTGGCGAGTAGTCTAATCACTCGGCCATGGCGCAGCCAGGCAAACCGAGCACTATAGATGTAGAGCCCTGGTGGGCATAGATTAAGTTAGCCAATAAGAGGAACATTGTAAAAGGGATAATATAAAAATCAAATAAGTTTGAATTCCATTCAAATTCATGCTAAATATTTATTTTCTGTCCTGTTCTAAATTTGGTCAACTCATACACACTTTATCTCTGTAAAGGCCACTAATAAATTGTGGTTTCTTCTAACTGTGCTGCTATCTAGGTTTTTAGTATTTATTCTACATAACTCATTAGCTCCAGTTCTGCATCTATAGCAGGATCAACCAACTGTATTACACATGATGTTGCTCTTTCTGAGTGTTGTGTTGACTACCGAAAATAATCAATTCGTAAGAATCATTGGCAAGGACTGGAATTGGAAAGAATGGTCAGGAAGTTCATTTAAAATTTTGTAATCATATGTACAGAAATGTAACAAATTCACCTTGTTAAAATACCCCTTTATTTATCATGACTTTACATTTTCTATACTGCACATCGAGTTCCTCTTTCTTTGAAGAAAGCAAAATAAATATCTTCTCTGATGTGACATAGCATTTGACTAACTGATAGTGATTTAAAGTAGCAAACAATAATATTTGATATGAGGTCTTAGTTTATTATTTATGTTCCTGGGCCATTATTTTGGAGTCTAGTTGCAGCAAGAGTACATCCATGTTAGGCCTCCTAGGTAAAAACATATGGTCGAGTGCATGACTGAGACATTTCAACAACAACAATAGTAGTAATACTAATACTAATATTAATAATAACAATAATAATAACAATAACAATAATAGCAATAATAGTAATAAAAATAAGAATATTTTAACAAATTAAAAATCATTGTAAGATTTACTTCAATTGATTTGTTTTTGCAACTTTCTTGGTATATGCCTGGTGATGAAAACCTTTATGGTGGTAAAAGCTCTCCTTCAGTTGATAAATTAAAATTGTACAGTTCTTGACTTATATTTTAATTTGAATGCTATCACAAGAACATTAATGGAGAATAAGCTCTAAGTAACAGTTGTGACAGTAAGCAAAACATTTCTCTTCTTACAGATACCTTCTCTGAAGCGAAGTTGACTGCACACCATAGTATACAATGTAACAACTGAGCAAATGTTGCACATCAAATTAAAGAAACTATGTTTCTGAATCAATGGCATTAGGCGGTCCCCGTGCCCAGCTTTGGTGATTCGTGGCGCACGGGATAGTCCCGCCTTGGGCATGGGTGTTTGTGTGTTTGTATATGTATATGTTGTGAGTATAAAGAAAACGGTAAACAACTAGGAAAACACAGAAAATGGAGGGAAAGTGAAAAAAAGTAAAAAAAAAAAAAAAAATAAAGTATATAAAAATAAATCAAACAAACAAGAAATGGAAACAGAATACAACGCCGAAGTTCACACAAGACTCCGGATATATATATATATATATATATATATATATATATATATATATAATGGCAGTTTATTGCCTTATGTATTATAATATTCTTCTATTTTTGAGTGTTGTATTTCAATATAAACAAAGTTTTATATGAATAAGTACTTTAAATCTTGCAATGATTTAAAATTCAATTTTTTCATAATGAAATACAATAATTAAATTATAAATCAAGATATTGATAATTTATATTATGAGATTATAATCATAGTAAGAGTTGAACCATCACGATTATTAGAAATTAAGTTATCCTACACAAAATAGAAATGTGAACTTCGGGTAAGGTGCATCTGCTACGATAGGTCCAAATGTCATGTGAATGTATAAATTGTCCGTAATGGTTTGGCTACTCAAAAACATTCAACCTGAGATCTTAAGTTGGCTATGCAACTTGGTTGCAATGCTATGTTATGTATGCTACTTGGAAGCCAAAAGTTGGAAACTGAACTATCGGTAAATGTTGCAAGTGAATGACTTGAATGGAAAGAGTGAAGGACAAACTTTCTCTTCAAAAAGCCATTATATTAATTGACATATTAGAATCTCTGAAATAAAACATATACATTTTAGAATACAACAAATCCTGGAGTACAACTGCATATCACTGTAAAATTATAATTTTCCAAACTCTGCTTTAACATGCAATTTCATCTTCTCCACTTCACATGTTTGTGTACGAAAGTTGTTTTTTTTTTTCAGTTGTTACAGATATATGTGCAATGGTAAAATGGTAAAATTAAGGCAGCAGTGCCAAAATTATACCATGCAATTGTAAGCTAAAGGTGGAGAACATTATGGGCATTAAACCTGCTGTAGGGTTAATGAATTGCGGTGCTGGGATGAAGTTTTATAAGAGATATTTTGGAATTTGCACAGCAGATTGTGCATCTTGTATGTCTCATTGTTTCTGGACAACTGCAACTGGCAATCTCCTGTGTAAAAACTGGTGGTCTTGGGTATGGTTTTGATGGAATATGCAGTTGCATATTTTGTGGGCCAGATATCGAAGGATCGGGTTTCACTGCTGGTGCACTGCACCTTTAAGCTTTAGGTCGGGACTGGTAGATTTCAAAAGACCTGGCTTCTCTGCTGGTGCAGTGCACCTTTTAGCTTTAGGTCGGTGACTGGTAGATGTCGAAGAACCATTGCTCTGTGCTGTTGATATGCAGATTTTAGCTTTCGGTCGATGAATGGTAGCCGTCGAAGGTCCTTGGTTCACTACTGGTGCTCTACAACCTTTTGCTTTAGGTCGGTGACTAGTAGATGTCGAAGGATCTGCGTTCTCTGTTGGTACTCTGCACCTTTTAGCTTTAGGTCGGTGATTGTTAGAAGTCGAAGTACGTGTGTTCTCTGTTGGTACTCTGCGCCTATTAGCTTTAGGTCGGTGAATGGTAGATGTCGAAGGACCTCTGTTCTCTGCTAGTACTCTGCACCTTTTAGCTTTTGATCGCTGACTGTTATAAGTCGAAGGACCTGAGTTTTCTACTAGTGCTCTACATCTCTTTGCTTTAGGTCGATGACTGGTAGATATCGAAGGACTTTGGTTTTCTGCTATTGCTCTACATCTTTTAGCTTTAGTTTGGTCACTGGTAGTTGAAGAAGAACCTGGGTTCTCTTCTGGAGTTCTGCACCTTTTAGCTTTAGATCGGTGACTGATAGATGACGAAGGGCCATGGTTATCTACTGGTGCTGTGCTCCTTTTTGCTTTAGGTTGTTCACTGGTTGATGAAGACGGAACTGGTTTCTCTGCTGGGGCTCTGAACCTTTTAGCCTTAGGTCGGTGACTGGTAGACTTAGAAGGGCCTGGGCTCTCATCTGGTGCTCTGTACCTTTTAGCTTTAGGTCGGTGACTGTTAGAAGTCGAAGGACGTGTGTTCTCTGTTGGTGCTCTACATCTTTTTGCTTTAGGTCGATGAGTGATAGATGTCGAAGGAGCTTGGTTTTCTGCTGCTGCTCTACATCTTTTAGCTTTAGGTTGGTCACTGGTAGTTGAAGAAGAACCTGGATTCTCTTCTGAAGTTCTGCACCTTTTAGCTTTAGATCGGTGACTGATAGATGACGAAGGACCATGGTTCTCTTCTAGTGCTCTGCACCTTTTAGCTTTAGGTTGATCACTGGTAGATGAGGACAGAACTGGGGTCTCTGCTGGCGCTCTGAACCTTTTAGCCTTAGGTCGGTGACTGGTAGATTTTGAAGGGCCTGGGTTCTCTTCTCGTGTTCTGCACCTTTTAGTTTCAGGTTGGTGAGTAGTAGATGTCGAAGGACCTGTGTTCTCTGCTAGTACTCTGCACCTTTTAGCTTTTGATCGCTGACTGTTATCAGTCAAAGGACCTGAATTTTCTGCTGGTGCTCTGGCGTTTTTAACTTTAACTCGGTGAATGGTATATATTGAAAGTGTAAGATTCTCTGCTGGTTCTCTGCACCTTTTAGCTTTAGGTCGGTGACTGCTAGATGTCGAAGGACTTGGTTTTTCTGCTGGTGCTCTGCACCTTTTACCTTTAGGTTTGTGACTGTTAGATGTCGAAGGACCTGGGTTCTCTGCCGGTGCTATAAAGCTTTTAGCTGTAGGTCGGTGACTGGTAGATGTCGAAGGATCTTGGGTCTCTGTTGTTGTCCTGCACCTTTTAGCTTTAGGTTGGTGAGTGGTAGATGTCGAAGGACCTGGGCTCTTTGCTGGTGCTCTGGCCTTTTTAACTTTAAGTCGTTGAATGGTAGCTGTGGAAGAACATCGGTTCTCTGCTGGTGCTCGGCAGTTTTTAACTTTAAGTCGGTGACGGCTAGAAGTCGAAGGACCTGTGTTCTTTGCTGGCGCTCTACAACTTTTAGTTTTAACTCGGTGACTGTTAGATGTCGAATGACCTAGGTTCTGTGCTGGTGCTTTGTCGTTTACTACTTTAAGTTGGTAAATAGTAGATGTCACAGAACCTGGGTTCTCTGCTGAAGCTCTGGTGTTTGTAACTTTACGTTTGTGAATGGTAGATGTGGAAGGACCTACTTTCTCTGCTGGTGCACTGGTGATTTTTACTTTAAGTTGGTGAATGATAGATGTCGAAGAAGCATGGTTCTCTGCTGGTGCTCTACTTATTTTAACTTTAGGTCGGTGAGTGGTAGATGTCGAAGGACCATGGTTCTCTGCTGGTGCTCTGATGTTTTGAACTTTAATTTGGTGAATGGTAAATGTCGAAGGACCTGTGTTTTCTGCTGGTGCTGTGCCGTTTTTAA